>JAOUQT010049801.1:0-10837 GCA_025769995.1 Xyliphius kryptos
ATGGACGGACGGACGGACGGACGGACGGACGGTTGGATGGATGTTTGGTTGGGTGGTTGGTTAGATGGATGGATGGATGGATGGATGGATGGACGGACGGACGGACGGACGGACGGTTGGATGGATGGATGGATGGTTGGTTGGTTGGTTGGTTGGTTGGATGGATGGATGGATGGATGGATGGATGGTTGGTTGGTTGGGTGGTTGGTTGGTTGGTTGGTTGGTTGGTTAGTTGGATGGACGGACGGATGGTTGGATGGATGGATGGATGGTTGGTTGGTTGGTTGGTTGGTTGGTTCCAGGTAGCATGAGATGAACCCAGAGCTGTGCAATCACCATACTGATATATTTCATATATACTGTTGGCGACTGTTCAAAAAACTAAGAGACGCTGAGCAGCTGCATATGGGAAACTTATCCCCAATGTGTGAGTCTTTCAAAAGGTTTGCTTCAGTTTAGTTAAAGTCACTTTGTTGTGCATTCCAAGTTCTTCGAGCATTCAAACATCAGGAAGTCAGTTGTCCATCATCGTTTTCCAAAATAGTTGTGTTCACATCATTTAATCCTTTAGCGTTTAGCATAACCATTTACGCGAGAACATAAGCAAGAGTGTAAGTGGACAGGGCGCCAATCTATCACTGGGCACACACACTCACTCACACATCCACACACAAACTACATGGGGCACTTTAGAGCATTCAATTTACCTGGAATTCATGTTTTTGGACTGTGGGAGGAAACTGGAGAACCGGTACTCGGACACGGGGAGAACATGGAATCTCCACCCAGATCGGGATTCGAACCACTAAGCCACCGTGCCACCCAACACTTCATCACGCCGCTGAAATAAACCTGTGCATAAGACATACTATGTTTATATAAATCGACGGAAATGGACATTTCGGAGCCCAAAACCTGCCATGATAGATTTTTTGTTTCCCTTCCAAGACCTGCCAGGGCCTCTGTATTTAACATCCGGTCTGGCCCTTTGCTGAGCACACAGCATGCTAAATAAGACCCAGTTTATCAAGGATCTCATAATCAGCCCTCATATCCAGCATATGCAAAGGCTCTGTTAACCCCCTGCCTGCCTGGTCAGTGTGAAAGGAGGAAGTAGGCTGCTCCTCCTTTTCTTTCTCGGCTGTTATTCTTTTTTGAATCTCTTGACGGGGAAAGGGAGCAAGGCGGCCAGCGCCTGTCCCCTTAACAGGATTACGCTGTGAACAGAGCCACAGGATATGTTTGCATAGAAAATGAGACTGCATGCTTTTCACTCATACCCATAGTCAAGACGCCATGCTGGCCTCAGTCTTACTGTGAAGCCGTGCGGGCGCTCCAGCACTCACGTACACGTATAAATGTATGTTATCTCAATTAGCCCCAGGAAAGTGGCTTGCCTTAGAAGTGTGAAAAGATTTTGTTGAAAGGCCTGATTTCTCTCTCTGTTGGCTGGAACAGCAGCGGTCGCGGTTAATGAGGGTGAAATTGCTATGCCACTACTGCAGTACTGCCCCTTGCCTCCCAAGCTTTCTAAAGCTTACACATGCCTTCTACCGATTGTCTGCTGTATCAAACAGCAAGGCATTTGCAAGTAAAGAGCACACTTATAACTTCAAAAATAAATGCAATATAGACAGAGCGAGTGGATGGAAGTGGATTTCACTACCCTTTGCAATCCAGTTGTAGTGAATTGCTTAAAAGACCAGTAAGTCCAGTGTAGCGTCTTATTTATAATATGGGCCCATTTTTCATTGAGTTTGGGGACCATTCACTTATTTGTAGCTTAATGCTAGAACCTTTAAAAACAACTGTTCCCATAAGATCTGTGAAGATATAGTTCTGTGAATTTGGTGCTGAGAATGTAATGTACTGCCCCATGGTTACCATTGTTTCCATGGTAATGGATCTACATTTAGGGACACACATGACAGTAATCCTTGAAGCAGTGCTGAGCTTATTTAAGCTCTCGTCATTGTTTGCTGGGTCATTATTCTCATGCATGGCAGCACGACTGTAGTGCTATGAGCTGCCATATCGGATATCAGATGGCCCCAGTTCTGACCTCATCTGGCAGGTATAACGGCCTCGTGCACCTCTGAGTGTGACGAGCCATCGTGCATGAAAGTCAGGCTGCATGGTAAAATGTCTGGAAGTCCTAACCGGGTCTGCAGGAAGTCACTAAGGTCTGCCAACCGTGTGGCTCTTTCTTAATGGACAGTACTTGCACACCGAGTGACTTCGGTGTACTGGGTACCTCAGGGTTTTGGTTGATTTGGAAAGATGCTTCCTTTTTACATTCCTTTTGTTTATTTTCCAGAATGACACATTTTGAAGAACAGTAAAGTATTTTATGATATGGATTTGGTGGTGAGGGCATGTATCTTTCAAGGTCATGCTTGCCCTTTGAGTATGCCCTGTGGTAGCTCAGGGGTCAGTGTTGGGCTATCAATCTGTAGGTTGGGGGTTCAAATCCCAGGTCCACTGGAGTTACCAATATGGGTTTTAAGAGACCCTTACCCATCATTGCTTCAGGGATACTGTTTGGCTTACTTGAAATCTAAGGATGACAAACCAGGATGTTGTTTTATTACTGAATATCCACAATTTTAATCTCACTGAGCGCTAACTAGTTACTATCATACCAGAGAATTATACACAGATCTGTTGAAAACATTATACTGTTTTTTCTTGGTCTACACACAATATCCAAACTGGTTATAGTCCTTCAAAAGATTCTATCATTGGGTAAAACTGTAGTTACAGTGTTTTTCATTTGAGTATCCACACTTAAGCACAAATGGTCAGTGAGGTGAAAAAAAAGTTGATTAGCAAGTGGTAGCTCCATCGTTCAGTAAATACCAGAGTAATGTGTAGTGTGAGGTTAGACTGTTTCGAGTGTAACACAAGTGCTGGTGGGGACAGCAAATCCGATAACGTTGGATGTTGATTCGAGCTAATTAAAGCACATGATGAACATGTGCAGCTGTTATGAGCATAAACATCTCATATCGCGCAGAGAGAACGTATGAAGCAGCTAGGCGTGCGACTGTACGGCAGATCGACCAGGCAGCATTTGTATTTTATTACTGGTGGTTTAGTGGTTTGCACGTTTGCATCTTAGCGTTAGGGATACAGGCCCCCTCTGGGTTCTCCAGTTTCTTCCCACACTCCAAAACCAATAATTCAAGGTATTTTGGCTGTTCTAAATTGCCCCATGTAGTGTGTATGTCTGTGGGAGTGAGTGAGTGTGGGTCTAGCGATAGATTGGCACTAGTGGGGAGTGGTAGCTCAGTGGTTAGGGTGTTGGACTATCAATCAGAAGGTTGGGGGTTCAAATCCCAGCTCCACTGAAGTTATCAATGTGGGTCCTTGGGCAAGACCCTTAACACTCATTGCTTCAGGGTCCTGTTTCAACCGTGTGTTCTGACACCAACCAAGTTGGGAAACTTGTAAGTCGCTTTGGATAAAAGCGTCTGCTAAATAACTAAACGTAGTGGTAGATAAAGTTAAATGAAGCCCATTCCTATAACATTAAACCCATTGAATCAAATAAAAAGCTTAATTTTTTATTGACCTTCATCTGAAGTACACTAATCATTAAGAAAATCAATTCTCTTAGCAAATAATTACTTCAAACATTCTTTTGTTGTTTTTTGAACACCCTGCAGGTAATATTTGAATAAATAAGGGGCTTCTTTGGAATCTAAAATTGTTCATTGATTTAACAGCATACCTGCTGGCGATGCAAAAGCAATGAGTAGAAAGCTTTTGAAGTGCCAGTGGGTAGATTCTCTCAAATGAGTCTCTAGAAGCCGAGTCTTATCTGACAGAGCCTGACCTCACAAGTGTTCATTTGACGGAATAGACACAATTCCCACAGAACCACACCTGAAGACATTCTGGGAAGGTAACACCTGCTATTGTTTCAGAGGCAATTGACAACTCTGGCATTATGTCCAGCAGTAAGTCCGTTGACCTCTTTGTAGTAAGTTCGGAGAAAAGGGATTACAGTTTTATCCGGACTCCCATTACACTTTCATTAAAACCGATCTGCAGTGCGGTGCACTTTAAACAACTGGTGTTGCGTCCCCATGGGCCTTACATAACACTCCAACAGTCATTTCCAGTCATGCTGGCCACAGTGTGATATGGATATATTTAGTTTTACTGTCATCTTTTCTTTTTTAAACCCAGATTCTGCCCCTCTGGGTCATGTCTGCCCGAGCCGCAATATAAGATTCATGAGTCCCTGCCTTCCAGCAGTGCGGTGGTGTGTTTGCTTTACATCGAGAGCAATTAATGTCCAAGAAAGTGGTACAACAATGCAGCAGCAGCAGCTCTACTGGGCAACATGAGATCAGTACACTGGAGTGTACAAAACTAGCATGATGAACAGAACGGAGTTTAGTTCAGTGAACTGCCAAGGCTGGTTGTACTCTCACATCCTTCCCCACTAATGGTTTATTGATTGTGTATGTAGTGGACTGCTTTTTGCAAATGTCCTTCTCCTTACCTCTATTTAGTTCACTCTTTCCATCTGCCTCTTCTCTCTGGAGAAGGGCCAGGACTGAGGGACTGATGTACCCGGGGGTTTTAACAGCACAGAAGGCTGTATGCCACCCAGAGCCAAGGTCATGCTGTGTCACCATATTGTATTTTATGAGAAAGAGGGCATCACTAAGCACTGATAAGGCCTCATGGTTGATGTATTGCCCCTGGCAGTGCCATGTCAGTCTGATATAAAAATTTCTTCAAAATCAATTTCCTAATACATAATGCCCTTATATGTGCATATAGTATCGGGGTAGTGTGTATTCTCCCAAACACACGTCAACTGTCTATTTTCTCAACTTACTATATAGATGGATTTTGTAGTTCTACAATTACAGACTATAGTACGTCCTGTTCTAGTAGTTCCCTGTTGGTTCTCTGTCGTCTGTTGGTCAGAAGCATCAATACACTGACCAAATAATAACTGCTCTGTGGTGGTACTATTGGGGTCCTGACCATTAGAGAACAGATTTAAGGATGTACTGGCGTTCACAAACAGATGGACTACACTGTAATTGTAGAACTACAAAGTCCATCTTTATAGTAAGTGGAACTGCTAAAATAGGCAAAAAGGAGGTGTGTACAAACTTTTGACTGATAAATATATCAGTTATTAGTTGTTAGCATGTTCATCTCTCAGCACTGAACTGAATTTTGGGTGGAGTTACTATGTTCTCCCTAAGTGGGTTTCCTCTGCGTTCTCCACATGGATTCAAGGTAAGTTGGGTGCTCTAAATTGCCCCACCGTTAGTATTTCAAAAGAACGCATTATATATAGTGAGGTTCGTGGCAACTAAAAATCTGAAATTAGTTGTGACTATGGTGTTCACGAGGTTGCTTTTTTATGTGAATTTATCAGTTTTTCAAGGATGAGGAATGACAAAGTTTCAACTTTGTAGGTACTTGCAAGTGAGTGAGTGAGTCTGTTAGTTAGGGTTTTGGCATACGTGTGTGTAAATGAATAAGGACTAGACAGGATTCCTCACCAACAGAAATTCATGAATCTCTTTTTTCATGGCATGAGGTGTTACAGCTTTTAAAGGCTTCACACGTTCATTCGGCGGAGCTGCGTCAGCTGTGTTAATTACTGTGCTACAGTCATAATACAGTAAATAACAGCTTTAAATTAAAAAAAAAAAAAACCTTTACATATTTTACACTTGTGGCTTCCCTTTAAATGTGTTTTAAATTATTTTTGTCATTTATTTTTTAATTTTTTTTATTCCATTTCATTTTGAGAATGAAATATTTATTGATATCAGCCTTTGTAATGATCTGGTCTGTTTAGTATAAATTGTGCAGAATTCCTGTCATGTAACATGCCTTGTGAAATAAATGAATTTTAAAAATAAACAATAGGTCATTCATTTGTTTTCCCTCCAGGTGACTCCAGTGTCCGGACCTCCTGAAGGAGGTACCAGAGTGACCATCCGTGGTGTGAATCTGGGTCTTGCATTTTCGGAAATGGAAGACAATGTTCAGGTTGCAGGGATCCGTTGTACGGCGAAAGAGGATGGTTACATCATTGCTGAGCAGTAAGTGTAAAACGAATTAAAAACCACATGATGTCCACATTGTAACTGCAACCTGGGTATAGAGTGGATTTTTTTATTTATACATTTTTGAGTAATCATACCATTTTACTAAAGAAAACAAATCTAGATTGTCCTTACATTAAATAAATACACAATGTGCTAATAGAATGCTAATATTGCATTGTTTTGCATTAACCGTACTAAAGAAGTGGTGGAGGATATATAGCTGAACATGTGGCTATTCTCCATTTTGAGTCAATGTGGTTTCTGTATTGAAAGAGTCAAAGCCAAACAATTTCTCTATACCATAAGGAGTATTGATGTGTTGCTACTTTGTTCATATGGTTGGCACAGATAAACATCTTTACAAAGGCAGTACAAACAACTCATTGATGGAGGATCATCATGTTGACAGCAGTCACAGCCATCTTTACAGAAAAAAAGCCTCATTAGAATAAAGTCTGACTTGGCCGGTCTCCATTTGCAGGAACAACACTAACCACCATGCACCACCCTTCATCCCTTGTCAACTGGCATCTGCTTGTGTTTGCTTGTTTAATTTAAAGGGATGCCTGGTTAACCGTGGTTTCCTTTTTATTAATAGCCCTAGGCCAGCAATTTGTACGTTAATCCGAGCCCCTTCTGTTACTGCCCGATCACTACTATCTGGAAATGTCTTCCTTATTAGCATCGTAAAGAGTTTCGGCTGTCCGTATACGCCGACTAATTGTATAAAGTGGTAAGAAAATACTGTTTAATGTCTGTCCAAGCATGGAAAACAGTGTGTACTTTATGCTTATAGCCTTATAGACCTCATGAGCTTGAAGGTGGCTTCGTCGTGAAAATGTTCTATTGAAACCCTCCGAGGTTTCTGACGTCTAATAAAACAGGACAAGCGACCGATAAACTATAAAGCAGATAAGAATCACTCGTCCTTGGTCAACACTCTCACTATTAAGTTCCAGTCTGCCGCTAAATGAAAGGTCCAAACAAAAGCCAGTTGTCGGTGGAAGGGCTTTGTGAATAGTCAAGGATGAGCAGCTACACAAAAGGCAAATAGCATTACATGCAGTTACTCTTGCTGTCTGCAGGTTTTTACAATCACATCTTTGTATACGGGCCCTACATTTTGAAGTTCTCCAATTAAATGCGATCTATTTAGGATGATGCTACGATGTGCTTAGATAATATAGATCTCTTAGCCCTCCATTATTTTTATTTTTTTTCATGTCCTTGGTCTGCACTGTGTCTAAAAATGCACCTGACATCAGTTGTAGGAGAACAGAATTAGCATCTTGCCCTTGTCGCCGTCAAATAAATAAGTCTGTGTTCTTCTTTTCAACTGCTAACACTTAAGTATTGGCTTCAATCCAGTTCACGTTTAAAGCATTGCGATGCTATGCTATTCTCTCTCTCTCTCTCTCTCTCTCTCTCTCTTTATATATATATAAATATAGGAATTTCTTCTTTTTGAAAGAAAACACAAAATCATGCAATTCACAAACAATATTCTTCATTTCACAACTAATTTCAGTCTATCATACTAAAATAAAAATGTCTGTATTCATGTATATTTTTGTATAGAGGCTTATTAGTCCTATTATTAGCAGTTTTCAGTCCTCTGCCTAAATCTCCTGGTATGGCCGCCAATCCGGTCCATGCTGTTAGGACACCCTTCCTCAATTGTGATGTACAGCTGACAAACGTTATACTAATTAGTGAACATAAAAGGGAGCACAACATTCTAGGTTAGTTTAGTATCTGAAGCATCAGCAGTTCTTGGCTTGCTTACCATTGTTGTGTTAAGGAAGGAAGGCTACTCCATGCAAGATATTGCCAAGAAACTGAAAATATCTTAACATGCTGTTAACTACTCCCTTCAAAGTGTGACACAACTGTGCAAGAGTATAAATATCTTAGTGTGTAGTTTGAGAGAAAAAAACACCACCGGCTGTCAACTGACAGCTGCACTAAATTGAACCCATCAAACACCTGTGTCAAGGGTCAAGAGGCGACTTCAGGAAGCTGGAATTCATGGCAGAATTGCCAAGAAAAAGCCATACCTCACACTGACCAATAAAAAAAAACATGGATTCAAGGTAAATTGAATGCTCTAAATTGCCTCGTATAGAGTGTGGATGTGAGGGAGTGTGTGCTCAGCGATGGATTAGCGCCCTGTCCTGGGTGTATCTGCCCAGCGCCCGAGACGTTCTCCACTGGATAGGCATGGGGAACACACCCCATCCCCCCACCCCCAAACCAAGTAGAGGAATAAGCCTAAGATAATGAATGGGTGGATGGAATAAATGCATTTTAAATAAGTAAAGGATCTACTAATATATTTAGTATGAGATTAAACTAATTTACCAAGAGGTTTTACTTATTTTTTCTAGACGTGTCAATCATCAGTCCAGAGACCATGTATAAGTTTTCTCCAAATTTATGAAGTCCTTGGCTAATTCAGAGTAGTCTTACCGATATGTTGAAGACACAGCGTGATTATGATAATGTGTGAAAATGAGCTCAATTTACTGTGTATCAGGTGTAAAAATCTTGGACAATCAGAGCCACTGTTATTCGTAAGCACACTGGGGGATCATTCCGTGAGCTGTAGCCCTATTGAATGTCACAGTGGGGAATCTGCTGGCGGGATGGAAAGAAAATACCTGCCTTCGAAGTTGTTTGGAAGTCAGAAGAATAGAAATGTATTGTTTGCAAACACAGTTGAAAGAAAATTGTTTGCATGTAACATTGACATTTTTATACAGTACAGCACGTTTAGCTACTGGAATTATAATACATTTAAGAATTAAGCCTTCGATTTTAACATATCACAAATGTTATTGTAGAAATATGCATTAATATAAATGTAATCATTTTTTCAAAGTGACTTACAACTGAAAAAGCGACATACGTTGTGAGTAAATTAGGGAGTAACCTGCAGCACTGAATTTTATTTAGCAACAAAATAATGGATGTTCACCTCACTGAGGAAATTCTGCATTAGCGTGACGAACTGTGAGCACAAAAAGCCTGTATTTAATAAAAACGCCTGTATGTAACTGAACAATACATTAACCTAACTATACATTCATTCATTATCTTCCGCTTGTTCCTTTATGAGGGTCGTGGGGGGGGTTCCCCATGCCCATCCAGGGAAGAACGTCTCGGGCGCTGGGCAGATACACCCAGGACAGGGCGCCAATCCATCGCTGGGTACACACTCACTCACACAGCCAAACACACTATACAGGGCAATTTAGAGCATCCAGCAAGCCCCAAAAAAAATGGATGAGAATTCTCGACAAATGATTACGATTATTAATATTACAGTTTAGCTGGTTTCTGAATCCGAACTGCGCTGCCCAAAGTTAAACCTAAGATTGTGGTTGCTCATAATGTATTATCTGTTTTAAAGATGAAGGTGAGTATTTACGATTTATGACATCAGCAATTATCTCTAATAATTTTTGTTCTTCTCAGCATCATATAAAGTGTTTAAAGTTTACTGCATGGAATAGACTGTCTTAAAAAAAGAGTTAAGTCAGTACCATTGACAAGTCTGAGCAGATTTGCATGCATAGGAACATCGCAGGGAACATTGCAGCTTATCTTTAATGCGTCTGTCTGAGCTGAGATCATCTCTACGTCTGACTTGCTCCAGCTCGGGTGTGAAGAAATTCGGAGTGCTATGTCCTGTCCAGTGGTTTCCTGCTGTTCTCATCACAATGTTCTACAGAAAGGTAACGGAGACTAAATGTTTGGACTTGACTCCTACTTGTACTTTAGTGCAATGCCGAATGGAACTGGTATTGAAATACGATGATATCGAAAGATCTTTTGCATACCTGTTCTCTCAGCATGCCACATCTTCATCGTTTAGCCTCTGAACCAAGGGAGAGATTTTGCGTAACTTAAATCTGCTGTTTGTCATTCAGTCTGTTATGGAAATCCATTCAGAACACCTGTGCAGCTGTCACTTAGTTTACCTGTAAGGCTGACACTTCAAATAAACGTCCCAGAAGCTAAATAAATCGGGGTGATACTCTTCTACACTCATCCCTTTATACCCCAAAGCATCAAACACAGCTGGATCAAACACCAGGGCTTCAAACAAGGCATGATCAAGCCATGTTTGAAGTGAAGAGTGTAATGATACATATTCTCTTCATCCATGGCGTCCTTTCCTTACGTCAATATTTAATAATAACTTATTTGAAAATCATTTGATCATGCAACTCAACCAGTGTTTATTGGTTTTATAGTGAGCGATTAATGGCTCCATTTCAAACCTGACGTACCAATTAAAAGATTGGAAACACCTCTTACTCTACCTCCACATAAAAGTGATAAAGTGATCTATTTTGCCTACCGTACTTACACACAGAGGAAGTTGTCCTCCACATTTGACCCATCTGTGTAGTGAAACACACAAATACACACTAGTGAAGTGAGCACACGTGGCCGGAGCAGTGGGCAGCCTTGTATACGGTGCCCGGGGAGCAACTGGAGCTAGGTGCCTTGCTCAAGGGCACTTCAGTCGTAGTACTTGGTGGGACTTTGAATCAAACCGGCGGTTGCAAGGCTGGTTCCTTTACATTTACATTTAGTTATTTAGCAGACACTTTTATCCAAAGCGACTTGTAAGTATCCCAACTTGGTTGGGATCAAAACATCCTGGAGCAATGAGGGTTAAGGGTCTTGCTCAAGGACCCACATTGGTAACTTCAGTGGACCTGGGATTTGAACCC
>JAOUQT010049810.1:0-10837 GCA_025769995.1 Xyliphius kryptos
GGCGAACCCCCCCGCACGACCCTCATAAAGGAATAAGTGGAAGATAATGAATGAATTAATTAATGTTTTGCTTATTTTACGATGACTAGGCCAGAGTGTAAAAAATCATTAATAAAACTTATCTTTCCACTTTAAAGGCTTGAACTCCAAAGCTTGAAGGCTTTGTAAGTTGAGTAAGTTTTTTTGTGCACTATTTTTTTTTTTAATTAATTCATCTTCTGATACTGATACTGACTGTATGTAACATTATGTTATGTTAGATTTCACATCTGGGTCTGCTGTTTATGTATATATTTCACACATTTCCTAGATTAAACAGGTTTTTATTTAATAGTAAATAGACTTGACCTACACAAAAAGCATTAGACTTATTACAGTTAATCTTATTGCACATTATTTAACTCTTTTTATGGAGTAACTGTTCTATTTACAGAGCTTTGATCACAACTGCTATAGTATGATAAACTGTATCTCAATAAAAGGCAAATAATTTTCTTGTTGATGTATTTGAAACTAAATTAATTTAAGGTTAAAAGCACTGAGTGTTGGATTGTATTTTTTTCGTATCAAATTTAATTGTATCTAAAGGATTTTCTTCTTAATTATCAAAAATAATTGATTTGTTGGCTTACATTTCACATTTTGTCATTTAGCAGACGCTTTTATCCAAAGCGACTTACAACTATCCCAACTTGATGGTTGGGGTCAGAACACAGGGTTACATACAGAATCCCTGGAGCAATGAGGGTTAAGGGCCTTGTTCAAGGACCCACATTGGTAACTTCAGTGGACCTGGGATTTGAACCCACAATCCTTAGATTGCTAGCCCAACACCCTAACCACTGAGCTACCACTCCCGCCCCGGCTTAAATGATCGATATCGACACAAATCTTTATGAAGGCTCTGATTTAAACCCCTTAAAAAGAAAAAATACGCCCAAAAACAAAACCACATAGAAAAGTATGACTTAGACCAACCAGCAAAACGAGCCTCCAACTCCTCGCTCTTGTTTAAAATGATGTAATTATTAGATGGCACAAATGTGCAGCAGGGGCAGTGCAGGCTGATTTTAAAACCACTGTTTCTGTCTGTAGGTAAAAATAGGGAGCACAGAAATTAGTAATACAATACTAGTAATCAGAGTAACACATGGTCAGATTGTATTAACTATACAGTATTCTCTCAATCATAATACACTGTGTGCAGAATTATTAGGCAAATGAGTATTTTGACCACATCATCCTTTTTATACATGTTGTCCTACTCCAAACTGTATAGGCTTAAAAGCAAACTACCAATTAAGTAAATCAGGTGATGTGCATCTCTGTAATTAGAAGAGGTGTGGTCTAATGACATCAACACCTTATATAAGTTGTGCTTAATTATTAAGCAACTTCCTTTCCTTTGGCAAAATGGGTCAGAAGGGAGATTTGACAGACCCTGAAAAGTCCTAAATTGTGAGATGTCCTGCAGAAGGATGCAGCAGTCTTGAAATTGCCAAACTTTTGAAGCGTGATCACCAAACAATCAAGCGTTTCATGGCAAATAGCCAACAGGGTCGCAAGATGCCAATGAATTGAGGAATATCAAGCGTGAAGCTGCCAAGATGCCATTTGCACTTTTGCCATATTATAGAGCTGAAACATTACTAGAGTATAAAAAAGTACAAGGTGTGGGATACTCAGAGACATGGCCAAGGTAAGGAAGGCTGAAAAACAACCACCTTTGAACAAGAAACCTGACATAAAACGTCAAGACTGGGCCAAGAAATATATTAAGACTGATTTTTCTAAGGTTTTATGGACTGATGAAATGAGAGTGACTCTTGATGGGCCAGATGGATGGGCCCGAGGATGGATCCACTCCGACTCAGACACAAGGTGGAGGTGGGGTTGGTATCATCAAATATGAACTTGTGAGACCTTTTCGGGTTGAGGATGGAGCAAAGCTCAACTCCCAGACCTAATGCCAGTTTCTGAAAGACACCTTCTTTAAGCAGTTTTACAGGAAGAAGTCAGTATCGTTCAATAAAAACATGATTTTCATGCAGGACAATGCACCATCACATGCATCCAAATACTCCACAGCGTGGCTGATCAGTAAAAGTCTAAAAAAAGATAAATGACATGGCCACCTTGTTCACCTGATCTGAACCACATAAAGAACCTGTGGCCCCTCATAAAATGTGAGATCTACATAGAGGGAAAACAGTCACCTCACTGAACAGTGTCTGGAAGGCTGTGGTGGCTGCTGCACACAAAGTTGATTGTAAACAGTTCAAGCACCTGACAGAATCTATGGATGGAAGGCCTTTGAGTGTCATTGTAATGAAAGGTAGCTATATTGGTCACTGATCTGTTTTTGGTTTTAGTGAGATAGATATATATATGGTTTTTATTATGTTGCCGAATAATTTTGCACAGTAATAAATACCTGTACAAACAGATATAAGATAAAAACCACTTCAACTTCAAATAATATTAAGCTTTGATAATTATGAGTCTTTTGGGTTGATTGAAAACATAGTTGTTGTTCAATAATAAACACTTATCTCAAAATCAACTTGCCTAATAATTCTGCATACACTGTATAAACCTGATTAAGATAAGATGAAACAAAATAAGAAAAACCTTTATTACTCATCTCATGATAACATAAATGTTGTTGAAAGCAGCAAACAGAGAATATGGCACTTAGTAGTACAAAAAAGATTTTTTAGCGCCTGAAATTCCACTCTACATATATCGTCACATTTTTACTCTAACTTTGCATAAGGCACCTTAAGCTTTTCATCAGTACCACCAAGAGTCCTTTCTTGTTTATATATGCCATCTTTCTATTATTATAAAACTCATTTTTTCTTTATTCTTTACCTCGATGCAGCAGCCACTCACTGACTGCCTCTGTGACGTCAAATGACAACCACTCTCCTTCGGTCCGTGTGCGCACCACCCTGCTGTCGATGTAGCGCTGCGTAGGTGATGAAGTCTCCTTATGGACCAGGATCTACAGGAATAAGAAGAAAAAGAACATGTGCATTTACAGTGAACCACTTTTCATCCCTGTTTTATTAAACACGTTTTCCCAGTTTCTGCTGAGCCTTTGAGTACAGAGAATTCTTTCTGGGTCTAAGGCCTCCCTTCACTCCTCCTCTTCCCGCCCGAGACTCCCTGATCGATTAGCCAGGTCTAGGAATAAGGCTCTGAGGCGCTGCACTGGTGGAAAAAGACCATGGCCTAAATGCAAAGTTATTGCTCTGTCCTTCATGGTTTTGTGTTTATGTTGGACCGCATATTCCTTAATGCGTAAAACACTGCTCAGCCTGCTATCCTGTGAAACCTGGCCTGCCCTTTCCGAGTAATACATAAAGCTCCAGCTAAAGAATCTGAGAGTGCTCTTGAGCACAAAGTAATCTGCGCTCTGGGACTTACTACATATATCGTTCTCATAACTCTTCGTGTGGTAGTGTTAAGATGAAGCACCTTTGCAGGAGTTATTGACAGAGCATACCTTACAAAATAGTGAATAGTTGAATGGTTAAAAGTCTGTAACCACATGACCATTACTCTCAATTCATAAATCAGGGGTGTTAATATAATCCTGCTTTCATATTGTGCTCAGATAAATCCATCAAATTTCATTTAGATAAAATAACATTTGTAAAGTCATGGCCACTTTGGCCAACTTCCCCAGTTTATTCCAGTGTTCAAAAAGTGATTCTATTTGGACTCTTTAATATCACTGAATTTCCTCCATTCCAAACTCATATATTGGGTCATGTCTTTATAGGCCGATTCACCAGGAAGAAAATTTGAAAATTATTACTACAAAGCCGCCCTAAACCCCTTACCCCATGTTGGGTCAATTGGCCTTTTCACACACTGAGAAATTTACACCTTCTCTAAATTGTTTCAATATTTTACAATATTCAATATATTACAATATAAGGTTTTTAAATTATTTTACAAAGTTTATGTAGTGAATCGTGTCCTATTTTATTAAACGACTGACGTTTGATGGATGCTGCTTCAAGATTCAAGACACCTTTGTTCCAGATGCAGTAAAGCAGCCCCTAAACATAATGAAGCCTCTTCCAGGTTTCACAGGTACCATGTTCTTTTCTTTATTTTTGTATTTCTGAACAAAGATTTGATGTGACTTGCCAAAAAGCTCCAGTATGTACTCATCTGTCCAAAGGACATTCTTTCACAAGCTTTGTGGCTTGTTAATAAGAAAGTCCTGTCTCGCTGTTTTGTGATTTGCTTTTAACAGTGGTTTTATTTTAAGTCCATTTTGGTTTACAGAGGAGTTACAGCCATTTTGTCCACATTTGAAGGTGAGGGAAGAGTCCGGTTAAGAGTACACAAGACAAGAGAAGGGCATAACCACATACATGTAGATATGCCTGTCTTTAATTCAAGATTAGATGTAAACTGGAAGGCTTCATACAGATATTTAAGCTGATGATCATTCATTCATTATCTTCCGCTTATTCCTTTAATGAGGGTCGCGGGGGGGTTCCCCATGCCCATCCAGGGGAGAACATCTTGGGCGCTGGGCAAATACACCTAGGACAGGGCGCCAACCCATCTCTGGGCACACACTCACATACACACACTATACAGGGCAATTTAGAGCACTCAATTTACCTTGCATCCATGTTTTTTGGATGTGGGAGGAAACTGGAGAACCCGGAGGAAACCCATGCAGACACGGGGAGACACATGGAAACTCCCCCCCAGAATGGGATTCTAACCGGGAATCCTCAGTGCTGAGAGGCAAACATGCTAACCACTAAGCCACAGTGCCGCCTAAGCTGATATGTCTTGTTCTCAATACACAAACTGCCTTCACACCACCAACTTTAACACCATGGCTTAATAATCACACTTACTGACTAGCAGTCTACTTTGTGCTGCTACCTTAAGGTGGTCTGTAAAATGGACAAACCGATCTCGTATATTAGCGTATGGTGAAGCACTGGTGGTTATGTTTCTCTTCTGAGGTTGGGGTACTATAATTTTCCAAAAGTTTATTTTTAAGCAGTCCCTGGTGTGGTGACTGAAACACCTGCTGAAAAAAACAGGTTTTTGCAACAGCTGTCGATCATCCTTTAGTTCTATGGGCATAAAGATTTGTTGCTCAAGGTCCGTGTGCAGTGCCAGGAGACCTTGCCTCTGTTCCTGCAACATTTCTATTATCTCTGGCTGAGGCTTTTAACTGTTAAAAGTGTTGAAAGTGGTAGATCTAAATTCCAGCACCACTGTGGTAAACTTGTTTGTACGGGCAATAAAGACATTATATACAGGTGCGTAATGAATTACAAACTGCTTTTCCAAAGTTCATCCTCTTTAGCCACTTTGGAATTATTTAATTATAGATTTTTTTTAGACACGCTGCACAAATACACATGCCTGCATATGCTTTTATGTGCCAGTGTCGCTTGCTCTCCAGGTCCTACTCTCCGCTGCTGAGAGCTTCTTGATTTCCTTTATCATTCTGCCCAGACAGGCTAAGTTAACAGAGCACGTCAGGTGAATCAGATACAGCCTTCGATTCCTTGATCCACCTCCCATTCATAAACCGGTGTCTGATCAACATTATCAACAGTAAAGAGTGGACAACTATTTACAATTTCATTTTGAATCCTGCCACTACTTACAAGCAATGATGTAATTGAACAGACTATTACTAGATTGGAAAAATTACACGGAATATACAATTGGTAAATCTACAGATTAACTACTAATACTGCATAATGGCCAAAACAAACTACATTTTTAACATTACTAAAAAGAAAAAGTTCATTAAAAACAAATCTGCGTTTGTGGAAAAAAAAAATTCTCATATCCACTCCACAAAGATACTGACGATTAACTTGTGAGGAACATGTACCAAGTTAAAATTAGTTAAACCCAAACTTTTATCAAAAAACAATTTTGAAACTAGATTGTATTTGAAACAATGTACTCCTGTCTCCTTATTACAAGCATGTTAATTACAGCGACAACAGACAAGAGTTCATAACATAAATTCACGTTTGTGTCAAACACTGAATAGATAATATTGTGGTAGCTCAGTGGTTAGAGTGGTAGCTCAGTGGTTATGGTGTTGGACTGTCAATCAGAAGGTTGAGGGTTCAAATCCCAGGTCCACTGCAGTTACCAATGTGGGTCCTTGAGCAAGACCCTTACCCTCATTGCTCAAGGGTTCTGTATCATCCCTGTGTTCTGACCCCAACCAAGTTTGGATTCCTGTAAGTCGCTTTGGATAAAAAAGTGTCTGCTAAATAAGTAAATTTAAATAATATAAAATAAGTAAACTGATGATTGATATTATTTTTAGAATGATTTTGGACATGCCTAGAAATTTTGATATAAAGGCAACAGGGCTAACACAGTTTTATTTTGGTGATGGATGAATCTTAGCATATTAGCATGTTGCACAACTAAATCAAACATCAATTTGCAGCTAATATTTTTCCACACTCTATTTACTTCCTGTGCAATCTATTAGGTACATTAAGCTTACAGCTCTAGTAGCGATTATATGTAAAAATCTTGGCTTACAGAATGATTCTTATGAGGTTAGTGGCAAAATTTATAGTTATAGACAATTGCTTTAACAGACACACTAAAATGTTAGAAAACTCCAAAATTACTGTGATACACCCACACCTGCACAAAACCAGCCACCGCAGTGCTGTCAAGACAAATTGATAAAGAGAAACGAGAGATGTTGATTTTACAAGTAATGCCCTTTTCCCCCATTTCACTTATAGAGTTACTGGAAGAATGATTTTAAAGGATTTTATCTTATTTTTTTCTTAGAATGATAAGACCTAAAGATGTCTTCCTAGCTGACAGACTGCCTTCTAAGCTAAAACTGAAACTAATTTTTTAAACTAAACAATAGCATATTTTAGAGCTCATAGATTCTTAATCGTTTATAGTCAACTGGAAAAAAGATGCTCCCAGAAACACTTTCAGAGTCAACAGGGCTAAAGAAGCTTTCCAGGCCTTTCTATTAGAGTCAACTAAAATAATGAATTAATATAAAGGCCTAAAAAACATTATACACCCCTCAGTTTGGATGCTCTAAGTAAAATAAATATCAAGGAAGAAAGACATATATAAAATAAAAATTCCAATTGGTGAGCCATGGACCTACAATATACTCTAAATACTCCTGGCAATAGAAAACACGAAACAGCCAGAGGCAGCCAGACTTAATCAGAAAAATACATTAAATAGGCAATGCAAATATACAATAAAAATAAATAATAAACCAGTGGATGGGTAAAAATGCAAACTATATGAGTAGACAAACAGAATTTAAAATAAAATTATATAAACCATAAAGTAGGAAAATGGAATGGTGCAAAAACATGCACAAACCAGAAGGTACAAAACAAAAAGAAAATGGAAAACTGGTCTAAGAAAACTGCAGTTTACTGAAACTGGAGTGGGTAAAAGTAGACAGACAAACAAAATAATAAAAAACAGAATAAAATAAACATGCCTACAAAAATTCTAGAAGAAAAAAAATAAGCATTCAGGAACAGGATGCACAACATGTTTTGGCACCTCTCATATTCATGCATTAATTGTTTTGTATATGCTTATTGTTGTGATTCCACATAATTTACTGACCCTTTTTTTTTCTTAGGCTATGACCAAAGCTTTATGTAGAAGGCCAAAAAGATGAGTCAGTAGTAAGGACAAACCAGGAAGGACAACTTAAAAGGTTTGTGTGTGAATGGTAATTGCACAGCATAAGTTGTGGCATGGTCAATGTGTGAAACAGTCAATCAGTACAAGCTTTTGTAATGTCCTGGAAATGCAGAAATATTTTTTTACTTTTTGGTCATAAAGAAAAAAAAAAATCATTTATTTGCTTTATTTTTTGTTTTGATTATTTCTGTTTCTTAAGTGTGGTAATGCTGGTAATACCTGATAAAGCTCAATTCGTTGCTCTGACACGCTGGCCTTTTGGTTTTGCAGTCTGAAGATCCTTAGCTCTGCCTTGACAAGGTTAGAGGCGTTCTTCTCCATAGAACTCACATCGAATCTGAGTCGCCTGAAAAACTTTTTAAAGTTTGTAGGATAGACCATATCTAAAAAACACAGAGGAATGTATTACTTTCAGACTACACCACTTCTTCAGAACATTCAGGTAATATATAAATGCCATTTCATGACTATTTTAATGTAATATGGAACATATAACTTCCTGTGTACAATTGTATGTGTTAAGTCAAATTTGGTGACTACCACCCTCACGGTTCAGAGAAGATATGGTGTATTGTGAATATCGGTACAGAATTTTTACTAAATTTGACATCACCTAATCACAAAACCCTCTGCCACATATCATTAGAGTCATACAACTACTTTTTTCTGTCCTTCCATAAATGTTCAATTAGTCATCAAGGTGTTGCTGGGGTCCAATCAGTACTTAAAAGGTCAATGCTGCGGAATTGTTTTTCTAACTTGCTACTTCTACAGCTTTGTTGTGAAGTCCCTATTAATGAATTAAAACAGGAAATTAGGACAGGGACTGGTTGTACCTATAGCAATATATAATAGTTACTCTAACAAGCTGGTTTAATGTTATTTTCATCTTGATAAAGATGATGCAGATGATTAGACATTCTACATGGGATTGCTGTCAATATACTCTCACAGATGTAACGTATATGTATATGTTTTTATCAGCCTAAAGAAAAAGTTTAGCAACAATCAGCAAATATGCATGAGCCTACCCAACCTACTGCATCTGCTTTTTTACTCCTAGTGGCTTCAAAGTTTACTATGCAGTAGCAGTGAATGGTTTAGGCTCCTTATGTTCCAAATAAACACAGCTGTGCTTGAGAAATTGCATAAAGTTGTCCAAAATGTCTATGTAAAATGTCTATGTACTTTAATATACATATTAGGGTCTTATTTGGTACTTTGCTCATTTAAATGAATAAATGCTAATGAGTCCTTATTAATAAAGTTCTTATTGTGTAGATGAAAATTTGACCTTCAAATCAAGCAGATTCAAAATGAGGAAGATAGATAGAATATCAGTGCAATTACATAATGTTGTGCTTGAGATTAAAAAATGATATCAAATTAATTAGCTTAAAGAAACGAAGTTTGAAAATAACAAAACGCTTTAGTAATGCATTGAAGTGCACATGTACACTTGCTGTCTCTTCATACTTTATGCATATTGAAAATAACCCAAAACACGAGTTTATGTCAAAAAAGTTTCGGACCGAGGCCTGAAATTATACAGATATTTTGACAGAACACATTAGGATAAGCCATTTTTATTGACAGGAGGCTAACGAATTCGTCATGATTCTCCACGCCTTAAATAAATCCACCAAAAGTGGAAGTTTAAGCAAACAAATCAGAGACAGCTGAGGATAAAGTGCCTGTATGAGCCCAGTAGGAGTTTCATAATACCCAAAACCATGTGTGGCTGCTGTGTGCCCCGACCAGGCACTGCGCAACATGTAGCAAGAACATGAAAGTTTGTAAAAATTCAAAGGCCTATACATAATTAAATCAGGTCTCATAGCAATTGGGATGCGTAGCATCAAGGATTCAGGTAATTACATTGCAAACTTACAGGGCATAGATGTTGACCCCACTGTACAATGCCTGGTTTAAAACTCATATCAAACACTAATATTTCAAAAGACTACCTTAGCATTGAATATGGCCCATATTCGCTATAGCATTGTTTGGTCAACCACATGTAATATTACATTCATTTCTGCCCAGGGTTTCACCTTTATTTGTTAAGATATTATACTAATGATGGGAGTTTGGAAGCACTCCATACAGTCTTCATCAGCACAACCAACTTACTTTCAACAGATTAAAACTCTGTGGTGGAACGACCCATGTGAAAATTATTCTTTACGCGTCCTGAACTTTGTCTTGTCCTTTGATATGCCCATATCACCACAGCAGAAAAGATTCACCAATAGGATAACAAGGTCATTCAGAACGTTCAGTATGCCCAGTTCTTGGCTGTCTTATATTAATAGCACATCATATTAGTCAGATCCTTTTGGAGACATCTAATCATTAGATAATGTTTGCTTACTACAATTACCTGATTTGCCATTTTACTTCATACCAGAGTATTTGACTTGGGTGTCCATCCAAAAAGAAAAGCTTCTAGGAAAGCTTGACACTGGAAATCATTAGATAACATTAAATGTGTGTAGAGTAGTTTGATTAAGACTAATAGGAGAGATTACTGACAACAGAACTATCTACCAGATTTCAGCTGTTGATGCAGTTACTTAAAATGTATACAATACAAGCCACTTGCCCCACGTTGACATTCATTCATATTTATAATTTATGAGTAATTGGTCAAACTGCATCATTGAAATAGAAATCAGATCCTAAAACATACCATCTAAGTGACTTTGCTAGAATGAGAATAATGCAACAACCAAATAATACGTGCCCTGTGGTGCTACTATGGGGGTCCAGACCATTTAAGAGTATAAGGGCCTAACCTAGTATTTACTGTAGTCCACGAACAGATAGACTACAGTCTGTAATTATAAATCTACAAAGATTATCTTTATGGTAAGTGGAACTGATCAAATAGGCACTAAGTGGAGCAAAATGGGGATATGTCTAACGTTTGACTGGTGCTGTATATTAGGACTGGAAATACTATACTGAAAACATAATACAGGGCGGCACGGTGGCTTAGTGGTTAGCACATTTGCCTCTAAGTCCTGGGGATTACCAGTTCGAATCCCAATCTGGGTGGAGTTTCCATGTTCTCCCCGTGTCTGCGTGGGTTTCCTCCGGG
>JAOUQT010049821.1:0-10837 GCA_025769995.1 Xyliphius kryptos
AGTGCCTCATTTCTACCTGTTGTCTGTTCCATTTGCACAACAGCAAGTGAAATTGATTCACAATCAGTGATGCTTTCTAACTGGACAGGTTGATTTCACAGAAGTGTGGTTTACTTGGAGTTATATTGTGAGTAATCTTTCTTTTATTTTTCCAGTGGTATACTTGTTTCAGTTTGATGTTTGGTGACTCACCCTTAGAGTCGATGAAGTAATCTGTTGTGAAGGAGTTCCAATGCTTCTTATTCTTCAGACAGGTAGAATCAAAGTCCTGACTGATCACATGCAGGTGAATGTGGCTGCAAACATCATTATGGTTTAAATGTGCCTCCGCTAAAGACAGAGCTGTTCTGTATATGAAACAAACATTAAACCCTGTTCATGTCCTGAGAAAGGGGTCTGACCTCATGCTGGGGATGGCGTGGTAGCCCAGGCGGAAGCGTAGCTGTGTAGAATCAGGGCACTGCTCCACCATCAGTTCTCCCACCTTCTGCATGTGTTTCAGCAACTCAATATGCTCTAACTTCAGAACCTTCAGGCTGGAGATGGAGTTCCATGGAAGGACCAGCCAATGATGACGTGCCTTGGGGTACTTATCCTTAATTACCACCACTCTCTCGTCTTTATACACCTACACAACAGTGGTGCTAATGAGTGCAGACTCAGCATTGTCATGACCTCACCTTCAAATATCTATAATATAATGCACTTGGCGTGTCATCTCTTTAGCGATTGGCGGACAGGTAGAATAGAGGGGATGATGCAGGGTGTTTAGCGTGTGATCTCGGTAACGATTAACGCACGGACAGAGAGAATGAGGTGGGGTGCTTTGCATATCATCTCAATAGCAATTTGTGTGTGGGTGTAGAGTGGAGGGGATGACCCGGGCCGGTTGGTGTTTGTGTGTCATATTGGTAGCGATTGGTGCATGGGTACAGTGAAGATGATTGGCGCGCAGGTGTAGAGGGGTGGGGATGACACAGGGTGCTTGGCGGGCGTGTAATCACGATAGGCATTGGTACTTGGCTAGAGTGGAGAGGATGACATGGGGCACTTGGCGTGTGTCATAGTGATTGGCACGTGGATACAGAGGAGGAAATGACGCGAGGCGCTTGGCGTATCATCTCTATAGCGATTGGCGCACAGGTAGAGTGGAGAGGATGACGCAGGGTGCTTGGCTTGTCATCTAGATAGCGATTAGCGCACGGGTGTAGAGTGGAGGGAATGAGGTGGGGTGCTTTGCTGGTCATCTCGATGGGGTTTGATGTGGGTAAAGTGATGGGGATGATGCGGGACGCTTAGTTATTGGCGCGTGGTTGTTGAGTAGCACGTATGCTAATACCTGAAGAGTTTGCAGCTTAAAAAAAAACACGTTATGCTGAAGCTTAAGACGCTGTGGAGTGGAAATGTCAGAAGAGCAGCTAAAACAGCAACGGGAAGCTAATGCGGTAAGGCATTGCACATCAACAGCAAAGAGGACATCTGTTTAAATGTGTCCCAATTCCAAAGCACCGCACTACTTTGATTTGTTAATTGAAGAACGTTATCTTGCTAAATAAGCAAATCGATGAGTGACCTCAATGAAACGTGCCCGTAAAAATGCTCACCACCCAGATATAAAACGGGTAAGACAGCTAATTTATGTATATGATGCTTTTACCAGAAACATCAAACTGAGTTTTAAACAAAAATCAACATGAGGAAAACCAAATTGATTCCAATTACCCTCTCAGCACAGTAAAGGAGTGTCATAATAAATATTATAATAAAGTTGCTGTGAAGATCAAATGCTGTATGCCAATTGGTGGGTGCACAAACTTTTTCACACAGTGCTGTACCTGCATCTTGGGATCCTGCATGGAGACCTTCAGCCCCTGGCTCCAGTGAGCTGCAGGTTCCTATGGAGGTGCAGATTTATAATCAGTTTCCTTCATACAGCTTTAAATTCAAATAAAGGCATTGTGATGTCATGATGTTTATCCTATATCTCACATGTAACAAAGAATGCAGTGAGCAGGCTAATGAAATGCTTTTATTTTTTATGAGGTGATGTCATAATAAACCTTTAAGGGTGAAGCTTTTGTGGTTGCAGTTGGTTCTGCGTGTGAGGTCATGGCTGCTTTGGGTGGTCTCGGCTCCTCCTCATCCTCCTCCTGACCTGCCTGCTGCGTCCTCTTGCTGGGTGTCTTGCTGTTTGTACAGGGACCTTCAGTAAAGCGCAGTGAGTATGAGTACAGACCATTCACCATGTACAGCTTCTGACCCGGCCATAAGGTCACCTGAGGACAGAGGGGATAACACACTGTATAGTACAGTACATCACTCACTCCTGCCTTGTTTAGGAACTCGCACTTCTTTTTACTCTCCTACAGTAACAGTAAAAACATTGAACACACCCCTTTTTGCATATATTTTATCAGATCCACTTACCATAATAATAGTCCATCTGTTTGTGGACCACAGTACATAAAGTGTTAATCCCTCTGTTAGTTCTCTGATTGGTCAAGACCCCCCACAGAGCAGGTATTATTAGGGTGTTGGATAATTCACCGAACTGCAGCCACACTGACATGGTGGTGGTGTGTTTGTGCTGCTGGAGTTTCAACCCTGTATCCACTCACTCTACACTTTATTACATACGTCCACCTTATTGCATGTTATTCACCTGGTTTCCTTTTCCCACAACCACGTCGTCCACTCGGGTGGGATTAGCGCCCATCTGTACACATGCATTGAATGAATGAGTGAATAAATGTTGAATCATGCAGTATGAATGCCAGAGAATGAATCAGTACTCAGACCTGCTTCACGGTGATGAATCCTCTGTTACAATCCGCTCGCAGTTCCACTGTGAAGATCAAATGTCAGGTTCAAAATAAAAACTTTATACATATATAAAAAGCAGCTGTGCTTCCTCAAAGGGGAGACTTCATACCGCCTCAGTGCAAACAGTGGCCCGTTAACATGATCAGTGAGACCCTCACACCTTATGGAGTGACTGGATTGGAAACATGGCCTGTGGGATGCGCTACCTTGATGTCTGGAGCATTTCTGGTCCTTGATCTTGGTTTCAGGGCCTCGACCCAGAGGGAGGGGCTGATAGTGAGGGAGCTGTATGGGTTTATGACTCTCATCTTCTCTAACCAGCCAGCAAGTCGGCATTTCACCTGAGTATGAAGAAATAAATATCATAAACCGTACTAATCAAATCTTAGGTCACGCAATCTTTTTACTTTATTGTCTATTACCTCCACTTACCATATAGATGGGTTTTGTATTTTTACAATTTCAGACAGTAGTCCATCTGTTTTCTTGTTTTTGTTGGTCCCCTGTTGGTTTTTTATTGGTCAGGCCCATCACAGAACAGGTATGATTTAGGTGGCGTTTATTGTTAGTTTTCCAGTGACACTGATGCGGTTAGGGGGTTTTAGTGCAGCAGTAGTTTCATTTAGACCCCTCAGTGACACTGCTGGGATAGGAACAATGCACCAACCAAATAATACCTGCTCTGTGGTGGTACTATTGGGGTCCTGAGCATTAAACCAGAGTAAATGGTCTAACACAGTATGTACTGTAGTCCACAAGCAGATGAACTACAGTCTGTAATTGTAGATCAACAAAGTCCATCTTTACAGTAAGTGCATTACACTCACGGCTCACGTTTCTAATCATAATACACAAACTGGTGCTTTAAAATAACATTGAACTGATAAAGGACTTATGATACCTTGGAAGTAGAAGCAGTAGAAGTTTAGAATACAGGAGTAAACCGATGTTTACAGCTGGAACGTCAAACTAAGATTCTGTGAACGTTAAACAAACAACCAAGAAATTGAGAGATCATCAGAATGTGTGTGTTTTTATCTTTTTATATCAACTCCTCACAGTGAACTCTATTTTAACCAAATGCGCATGTGTACACCCTGAAAACCCGCTATAAAACAAAAGGTCATTTACCTTTAATTGTACTTTTAATCAGCTGTAGTAATAAACACCTCTCTCATCACTGAGCTCCAAAATAAGTAAGACGCATGTGAACACAGACTGTATCCCAAATTGTTACCTTCTTCTGAGCTACGTAGGTCTCATGTAACCCCTATGTAGAGCACCTTTTGTTTGGATGTTAGGTGAATTAAAACTCCCTCGTGTTTCTAGGTTTTTTAAAGAGACGGCTGTATTCGGAGATTTATTACTGACCTCTTGTGGATTGGAGCAGCAGCACCCTCCGCGATGGTGCTATCGCGTGAATAGTTATTTAAAGCGACTCTCCAAATTTTCCAAATTTTTGCTTAATCATAGTAACTTTTAAAAGAGCACCACGTTTAGTAAAGATAGCTAAAAAAAGGCATATTGAGTCGCTTCATGTTGTTTTGTAAAGAGTATATAAAGCTCAGTATGTCAAATGTCGCGGTACGCGGTACTAGAAGCCACACCCACACACACACACACACACACACACACACACACTTTGAATGTGTAGAACACAGGGGCGTGTGTGGGCTACTTTGAATGTTATGAAATATTGGGTCGATTTAACTAAATGCAGACTTTGTCCGTAGCTTTATTGGTTTCTTAAATTAATATAGCAACAGCTATTAACTATTATATAACAGGTAGTTCCAGGCCTTAAATCTGATTGGCTTGTCTAGCCGTGTCATTATTCACAATAACCCACACCCCTGATCGCGTCGCATTCATATAAATGCGCGATAAGATAAACAATGTTCCCTTTTTTTTCATAAACTGCTTTTTCTAATTTGGCCACTAGATGGCAATTATTTGATTGTTAAAGAAACCGAAAATCTTTGTTTCGCACCAGGGTTCATTTAAAAAAAAAAAAAAACGGATTATGCGAGTTAATTAGCGATTTTGCTTTCAGTCAATGCATTTATGATTCAAACTTTGTTTTTTTGGGTTCTAGTGTGTTGTTAATAACAGCAATAAGGCACTCGAGGTTGGGCATTATTGTGAATAAACCACAATAAAAAGGCGATTTCCCATGGAATATTCACAATAATGCATGCCTTCTTGTACCTTACTGCTTTAATATTATTATTATTATTCAATAATGCTTATTCAGGGGAGAACGTTTCGGGCACTGGGCAAACACTCCCAGGACAGGGCGCCGATCTATCACTGGGCACACGCACAGACACACTATATGGGGCAATTAAGAACAGAATCCATGTTTTTGGACTGTGGGAGGAAACCAGAAAACCCGGATCACGGGACACGGGAAGCACATGGAAACTCCACCCAGAAATTCGAACCTGGATCCCCAGCAGTAAGAAACAAATCCCAAATTGTGCCGATGTCAGTACGCCGTGTCGGATAAGGTTCAATAACACTTACCGTCACATGCAGGTTCCCTACGTGGGCGCTAAAATAACCGCTGTTTGCTTACTTCCTAGTGCACTTTGGGTGAAGTCGGCGTGTATTCTGGTTTCAGCCCGCGTTGTCAGCGCAGTCAGTCGGGTCATTAGAAGATCGAACTTCCTTCTTCTGAGGACATTTAAAGGTATGACTGAGTTTTTTTTTACAGAATCGAATCGGATTAATCCATCTTTAACAATCTGTGAGGTTTATTTCCGGTTTAAGTGCTTTAGTTTGTGGCTGCCCTTGCTGTCCGTAAATGCTGAAAAGTTGTCATTTGATTCCTCTTGTGCTGTTAGCTTTAGCCGCGATGCTACACGAACGGTGCAGTGCTTTAGTGTTCACGAGATAATTATCTCAAACTTGTACTTTGCCTCAGCAACTAATTATATCCGTTTTTCAATTAACTTAAGACTCAACCGATTCGACTCGTTTTTGGGGTTTAAAGTGTCCTGCGGTAGTCTTTTAACAGGCCCTGCTACATGTTCAATGGAATACTTATAATGTTCACTTATTTCTCCTGCCGTCGCTCTTTTTAATGCAATAAACCATTAAGTCAACTTAGACAAACTCACCACATGATCCTGTATGCAAATAAACCCTCTGCGTTCCAGAGTTTTAGAAATAAGTTCTTACTTTGTACACGTAGGCGAAACGCAGGTTGCGTCCCAAACCGCACTGCTGTACTAGCAAGTATGTAGAAATAGTATGAATCTTGCTTTTGGTTCAGTTTATGTACACTACTTAGTATGGAAGTAACCGGGACCCTGTTTATTACACGACCCTGCAGACGACTTAGAATTGAATATGTATTTAGTTTGAGAACTTTGTTTTCATGGTTTAATATAAACCTAATTAATTTAAATAAAGTGATCTTGAAATAGTTTGTTAATTGGCGTCAATGTATAGATTATAGGAAGATGAATTATATGGATAATAATATCGGTACGCTCCTCTTAATTATTGAATTCGTTGGTGTGTCGTCCTGTTGTCAGGGGAGGGAGGGATAAGACGTGACAGATTTTAATGGTACGATTTTTGTCTGAGCTATAATAATCACAAGCGGCATGGTGACATTGTGGCTAGCAAATTTGCCTTTCAGCGCTGGGGATTCCAGGTTCGAATCACAATCTGGGTGGAGTTTCCATGTTCTTCCCGTGTTTGTGTGGGTTTCCTCCGGGTTCTCCGGTTTCCTCCCACATTCCAAAAACATGGATTCAAACATGCTCTAAATTGCCCTGTACAGTGTGTGGCTGTGTGAATGAGTGTGTACCCAACGATGGATTGGCGCCCTGTCCTGGGTGTATCTGCCCAGCGGCCGAGATGTTCTTCACTGGATGGGCAAAAAAAGTGCCCGAAATCACAGGAAAACTGCATGGCTTTTAATATATTATATGTATTTAATGTAAACATGAAATCACATTATTATAACGTTATTGGAAAGAAAACAACACAATTTTGGACCATTCCTATTTTGTGAGAACAGTTTGGGGAAGGGGGTGGCACAGTGGTTTAGTGATTAGCACTTTCGCTTCAAAGCACTGGGGATTCAAGTTTGAATCCTGATGTGGGTTTCCATGTTTTCCTTGGTTCTCGTGGGTTTTCTCTGGGTTCTTGGACTTTCTCCCACAGTCCAAAATCTTGGATTTGAGGTAAATTGGCTGCTTTGTAAGCGAGTTTGTGCCTGATGATGGATTGGCGCTCTGTCCTGGGTGTACTTGCCCAGCACCCGAGCGCTCTCCCCTGCGTGGGATGGGAACCATCCCCTCCATGACCCTAGTAGTGGATTAAGCTGCATATGATGAATAAATTAATGAGTTTGATAAAGGCCCAGCATAACTGTGTCTCAATGCATTGGGCAAGATCAAACACCTTTTGGGAGATTGTGAGCCAGAGCCTCTCATCCAACATCAGTGTCGCATAAAAAGATACATGGGGAAAAGAATCCCCACAAGAAGAGTTTGGGCAAAGTGTTTTTGCTGTCCTCGCCCCTCTGCAGCATGATTACGTCATTTACATCAATACGTACAAAGGTCACTGGATTACATTACATTACGTTACAATTGGCCATTTAGCAGATGCTTTTATAGTGTATGTGTGCATGCGCTGAGTTTTATAAGTTAATAATATTATGCTGATGGTGGTAGAACACTGTATGGACAAAGTATTGGGACACCTATATTAGGAGCTTTAATGGCATCCTGGTTTAATTGAGATTTTTTTTTTTATTGTAATTTTTTTATCTAACAACCCAGTGTTATTAACATTGTTTATTTTCGCATGCATTTTAAAAAAAAGCTTTATAATGACTTGCGTACAATTACAATATAAATTGTATAATTAATATGTAATGTAATAAACATTACGGTTGTTGAATCCTTTATTTTCCTTCTACGTGTGTTGCCTGTCAAACTTGTGGTGCGTTCAAAATGGCACACAAACCAACCATTTAGGCCATCTAAATAGGGGGCTTACCAGTGTTTCCGATACGTGTTTTTGAAGCGATCTAGTTCACTACAGTTCGGATTGGGACGCGTTTCTGTTACGCTTCAGAAATCGGCCCCGAAATCTAATTCAACTGTCTCTCAAGGTATATACGTTACACAGTTAGTAGACTGTTTTAACTTATTTTTTATTATTAGATTGTACACAATGGTGCATATGATAAACGACAGTTTTTGACCTGTCAGTTGAAACAGTAAAGTTGTTTATTGTGGCCGATTTGTGAACAAAGCTAATGCTAACGCTCGTGTAGCATTTTCGTTAGCCTAAAAGTACAACAACTCATAATTTCGATCAGGCATTTTTTAATCAGCAATTTTATTTTATTTGGTTTAGTAAAACAGCTTGAATTCTGCTTTTTTGTAGGTCCCAGTAGGCCTCGGTAAAGCCTTGGGCTGTCGTGATGTCGGAGCCCAAAGCGGCCGCTCCGGCGCCGGGAGACACGTATAAAGGCTGGCTCTTCAAATGGACCAACTATATTAAAGGCTATCAAAGGAGATGGTTTGTGCTCAGCAACGGACTGTTGTCCTACTACAGGTACGTGTCAGTGTACACAGCCTCAACAAAAGCATTTGAAACAAAATTCCTCCTAAACAAAAGGTGTCATTATTTAACAGAAGGCTGCCAATTTGGTTGCTTTTGTACCATCACTGTAATATGTTGGATTATCAACTCCCCATTACACAGTGACTGTTATAAACGTGAGATAGGCTCAGACCATTTTCTTTGGCAGCACGTTTGAGTTTGTTATAGAACATAATGAAGTACAGAAGTAAACATTTCACATGTTAAATAAACATTAACATTAAATACATCCTAAGCTTAAAAAAAGCTTTTTATATACCTGTGTTAAAGAGTAAGGACTAAAGTGACGTATGTTGTGGTTGAGATTAGTATTTATGATAAGTGGAATAAGAGACAGTAGTGCAAATCGAATGAGCACATAGATTTGTAGGTGATAAGCATTTGTGCAGTTTTTAATGTTGCAGTGTTTGTGTTATGTGTAATGAATGGTCTGGAGTTGTGTGTTAAGCGGATAAGAGAGGAAGAGGAGGCAGAGCAGGAAAGATTTTGAGCATCCTGACTGCCTGGTGAATGAAGCTAACACTCAGTCTTCTGCTTCAAGTCTGGAGAAAAGTAGCTATGCAACAAAGAGCAGGGAGGGTACACACTCACAACCTTCATACAACAGAGTGTTTGAGAATTATTTTGTGAGCCTTCTATCATATACTCATTGTGAAGACCGCTCAGGTGACCATGTGGACAAAGGTTTTGCAAAAATGTGAAGGGGAATAAAACCCTGTGCAGTTTGCTGTGTGCAGAGGTGCACTTGCAGACATCCAAACCTAGTAACTACTGCCATTCGGCTAGTGTCTTATGTCTTTGTGCCTTTTGTGCACTGTGGTGTATTATGGAATTTCTGCTTTGTTGAATTGTCTGTATTTGTGTGCACCTGCATGCATTCTTGTAGCCATGCAATGTAGCCTTGATGCTGTGTGTGTAAATCTGGTTTGATCTCTTAATTCCAATTTTGTAATGCTAGCCCTGTGTGCTGATCCAATGGCATCACTGCCATGATAGAACTGGGATAGGTCAGGTGTGTCCATGCCTCAGGGTGTACATAGTGTGTTGCAGTAAAAGTGTCAGCTGCTGAATGAAAGCTAATGGTGTTAATAATTAACATGGCAGATAATCACATGTGTAGTTTTACTCGTTTCTTGCTTTCCTTATTGCAATGTGTGATTTTAACTCTTATGTAAATATAAAAACACAGCTGTCGTGTCAGTAGGTTCAGTCATTTGCTCTGCCCGTTTGTGGTGGGTGTTATTGATGAATGTTGTTCATGAAAGATAAGAGTCCTGGTTGTTTATTAGTGGTTGACAGATGCTCAATGTGGCAGTAGGGTTTTCTTTTGGGAGGATTTAAGTGTATTTGCTTGTAATGTTGGTCATGTGAACATCTGATGTGTTCAATTCATGTATCGAAACTTTTGCTGACTCATCACTGTTTGTAGGACACGTGTCTGTGTGCGAGCAATTCTTGTTTAAATCACATGACTTTCTCTCGCTTGCTTATTTTTTTCTGTTTTCGCCTGCGTGTCTCAATCTTTCATTCACCCGTGTCTGTCTGGCTCTCACTCTCTGACTTTTTTTGTCTATCTTTTCGTCTCTGCCTGTCTTACTCTCAGGACTCAGGCAGAGATGGGCCACACATGTCGTGGCACTATAAACCTCGCCACAGCTAATATCGCAGTGGAGGACTCCTGTAACTTTGTGATCTCGAATGGTGGTGCTCAGACGTACCACCTAAAGGCAAGTTCAGAGGTGGAGCGTCAACGTTGGATCACGGCCCTGGAGCTGGCCAAGGCTAAAGCTGTGCGCATGCACGCCGAATCCGGTACATCTTGCTGCACAATACATCAGACTTACAACCAATGTTTTGAAACCTTCCTGAATTTAAAACCTCTCTCTCTGATCAGACGACTCTGGGGATGAGTGCAACACATCCCCCCCGACAGGCGGGCAGGGCCTCGGTGCTCGTAACTCTGAGGTTCAGTCCACACTGAGGACGCTAGGAAGCAAAGTGGAGGATCTGAGCACGTGCAATGACCTCATCGCCAAACACGGCTCTGCCCTCCAGAGGTCAGCAGCTGCCCTCCGTCTGCGCGAGCTTTTTCTCGATCTCTATTCTTCTATCTTACAGTTAAACTTGCATGCTTTCTTTCAGGTCCTTGTCAGAGCTGGAGAGTATTAAACTGGGGGCGGAGACAGGCGATAAATTCCGGCAAGTGACGGAAAGAGCAACACTGTTCCGCATCACGTCCAACGCCATGATTAACGTACGATCTGTCACATGTTTATAGTATTTGCATTTTTCTTTCATTCATTCATTCATTCATTCATTATCTTCCGCTTATTCCTTTGTGAGGGTCGCGGGGGGGTTCCCCATGCCCATCCAGGGGAGA
>JAOUQT010049832.1:0-10837 GCA_025769995.1 Xyliphius kryptos
GGGGGGGGGGGGGGGGGGGGGGGGGGGGAACGAATGAAAGTTTCCTGGACGGCAGGATGGTGTGCAGTGGGAGAGTATCTCATGGCTGGGGCATGAATGTTTAATGGGTGCGGAGGAGCCGGGTGGCGAGGACGCTGAGTGCGCTGCATCAATGGGCTGAAAGATGAGCCGAGGAGGAAGTCGGCCAGCCGAAAGGGGCGGAGACTGGGGGGAAAAGGAGAGAGGAGGTCAGTGTGCCTCCTACAGCCCAGAGTCCATGAGGTCACACACACACACAGTTTCCTGAAGCCCTTAGACTGAAGTGCTGCACAGCTGATTCCAAACAACCCAGATGGTCAGTAATCAGAAAGACTTACTGCGGACACCAAGAAATCGACATGACAACGAGGATAACAACGAAAATAGAGCCTCTGCAAGAAGAGCAGGGGGTGGAATTAAATAACCAAAACTAATCAACTGGAAAAAAGAATTAATTAATAAACCACTAAACAAAAATACAAGAAGTAAATATGAAAGGTTGTGTAAAAGACAACGTAACGCAAGAGTGGGTTATGAGCACAACGGGAAGTTCTAACGACATACAAAACAGAGAACGAATTACCTTGTGAACACAATCAGAACATCCACCGTCTTCGTGTATAGAAATGTATGTTACAACAAAGTCATTTACAAACTTAAATGGTTTCTAGAGTGCAAAAAATTACATCTTCACAAAATCTTTAAAAACGTCAAACCAAACCCTTTTTGACTTTAATAGACTTCTAAGTAATAAAAAACAAAAACATTTACTGACTATATTTGCAGATAATTTTACATGAATTATGATAAATTTTTCAAGGCCTCGCTCACTGATGGACCCAGCACTAATTCTCCCAATTTCCGAGTACCTACTATTCTGAAACCAGCTATTACAATTAATTAAAATGGAAATTAAGATTAAAATGAACTGCTTGTCACTTTTCAAAATTCGATAGTTTGTTAGATATCGCCATTGAACGCAAAACCCATCCAGCATCAAGTCGGGGTCTTCCAAAGTACCTACAAGGCTGAAACTTGACACTGTGCATTACCCATCATGTCCTTGTAAAAGGTTCTCGCTTTCCTACCTTTGATTGTTCATTCGCTATCGTTCATTCATAACGCAACACCTCAGAGGGATTGGGGTCTTGGCGAGTACCTACAAAACTGAAACTTGGCTCAGTCATTCCTTATCGTGTCCATGGAAAACCTACTGATAAATTTGTGCAAGAAAGCAACCTCGTGGACACCGTAGTTACAGCTCACTCTATATTCATTCCACATATTCATTCCAGATTTTTAGTCGCCTCAAATTTCACTCTATAATACGTTCATTTGAAATATATCCAACTCCAAAGTCATTACACAAGGCATTTAACCGTCACATTGTCATCAAGTTCTCCACCGTAACACAGGCATTCCACTAGTTTGTTTTGAAATTAGAGCATTATTACAGCGGACATGGTCTCAAATTTCCAAAGTTTAGGGTTGAAAAATAAAGAAACGAAAAAGAAATAAGAAATTGAGTTTTCACAGCGAAACTCATAATTGTAAATAATTATCAATTATTAAGCATCAGGCTTCATTTGTATCTTAACAAGTCATAATGACTTCCTATACATACAGATCCCGACCCACCAACCTGCTGCTTCTGACTCCAGGGAGGAGTAAACTTTGTCTCACAGCCCACAAAGGGATCTAAAATTTGACAAAGGCGCCAGGAAAGAATCAAATTACTTCCATAAAAATAAAATGTTGTCTAGTTCTTAAACACATAAGAGCTGTCAACTTTTTTTCTTCGCTCATTTTTACAAAAGGGATCACATGGCAACGCAAAGAAATAAATTAGAGGGTAAAACACCTCACCCGTGGAGGGCACCATTTATTGTGAAAATGCAAGCATATCAGGAATAAGGAACGCAAATAAGGTCTAACAATAGAATATCTTAATAATCTAGTTTCAGAAAGCTTGGTCCCTAAGGGTCCGCATCTGGCCCACGGGCCGTAGTTTGCCCACCCGTGCCCTAATATAATCTGAGCCTTAACCTCAATCACACAGGTATATTATTTATGAAATTATGTCATCAACTTTAAGAATGAAGACACACCTGAAGTTGAATTTATCTTGTCTGTAGGAAATCATGTTAGTAATAAGAGAGCTACACTGAACTTTAGTTTGATTCTAATCACAAAAAATAATCAAACAGCTTAAAATGTTAAATATGTAAGAAACAATGCTTAATAATCACTTCTGATCAATGAAATAAACACGGACCAAATCCTTGTTTCACTGTGCATGCAATCTGAGTTAATATTTAGTTTATTGTATTCACACTATTAGCGTCAACATCTAAAATACTGTAATGAATATTTAAAGGGCTCATTAAAAGACTGTGGCTCATTAACACTCCTTCTGTACATGTGTACAAAAAACATTTAAACACAGTGCATCTTTTTCTATTCCTGGGTTGTGTTGGTTTGCGTGCAGATTTACTATAAAGACAAAAGTATTGTGTAAGCTTATTAAATTTAGGTGTTTTATTCAGTCTTATTAGCACAGGTGTGTAAAATCGGGCTCAGTACTGTAGGTGCAGCTGCAGTCACACTGCATTCATCTATTCAGCATTAATACCAAAAGCACATGGCCGGTTCTCTGGGTTTTTCCACGTATCTAAAAATAGGACTATTCTGACCTTAACAACTACTGTACAAGCATGCAAGTCATGAATAATTCAGCAGATTCCACAGGACCCTTCAGAATCAGTCACGGAACATCGCCTTTCCGAGACGTCTTAATCTCACAGCTTCATCCATAATCTGTCTGCCAAAAACAGTGGACCATTTTTTGAGTGACAGGAAACAGGAAACAGACGAACCAGGTTTGATTCCATGTACCAGCTGGCTGTCATGTGAGTTGACGGCGGTTATTGAAGTGAATAGTAGCTCCGGGTCAGCAGCACAGTAACTGTAAGAATCCAGTGTCATGGAAATGATGAAAATGTGATAAGAATATGGTGGGAATGTGATGAGAATGTGGTGGGAACGTAATAAGAATGTAATGAGAATGTGGTGGGAATGTGATGAGAATGTGATGGGAATGTTGTGAGAATGTGATGGGAATGTGGTGAGAATGTGATGGGAATGTTGTGAGAATGTGATGGGAATGTGGTGAGAATGTGGTGAGAATGTGGTGGGAATGTAATAAGAATGTAATAAGAATGTGATGGGAATGTGGTGAGAATGTGATGGGAATGTGATGAAAATGTGATGGGAATGTGATGGGAATGTGATGGGAATGTGATGGGAATGTGGTGAGAATGTGATGGGAATGTGATGGAAATGTGATGGGAATGTGGTGAGAATGTGATGGGAATGTGATGAGAATGTGATGGGAATGTGATGGGAATGTGGTGAGAATGTGATGGGAATGTGGTAAAAATGTGGTGAGAATGTGATGGGAATGTGATGAAAATGTGATGGGAATGTGATGGGAATGTGGTGAGAATGTGGTAAGAATGTGATAAAAATGTGGTGAGAATGTGAATGCCAACCATACATCTGAAATTTATTCCAATTCAAGTTAATTCATATAGTTCAAGTACTTTTTTCTTATTAAAGTTGTGTTGGGGGTCTATCCCAGTGCACACTGGATTAAAGAATGGGGAAGTAGATCTCTCTTAGTGGATCTACACTCTGTTCTCCTAAGCTACACCCCCACAACACCATTGAGCTCTAGTGACGACTGAGGAATAGTGCATTGACCTCACTATGGTGCCTACTTTCACTCCATGTCCTTATTAGGGGTTTAAGCACAAATTGTTTGAAAACCCTGTTGTTTTTGCTCAGATTTTGCTTCTTTTTTCTTCATATTATTATTATTTGGGTACAATGTGTTGGGCAGCCAAGATCACAGGTCCTACAGACACCAAACTTGAAAGATAGGTGCAGCTGGTGTGCATCTTCTCTGATAACAAAAATCATACTGATTGGCCAATAATTGTTGCTTAACAATATTATTAATATTATGGTTTACAAATGTGCAATTCTGTATGCATTTATACAGCAATTCATGTCTTTATCATCATCACTGTGAATACCCATCCCCTGTATATAACTATATATAATATCACTTTATCACTAATTTTATTTAAACACTAATTTTAAAAGTACCCGTACCCTGTACACGATTGGGACCAGGAATCAAACTGGGGACCTTCAGGTCACAAGGCTGGTTTCTTAACCCCATGCCTAAGCCCCACTACATGATGGAATGATCTTTCTATTTTTTTATAACCAAATCAGCTGATGATCATGCCCTTAACTTGTAACTCGTGTTTGTTTGTTGTCTTCTAAAAGCGTCTTCTAAATGTATAAATGCAAATCTAAAGTAGGCTCCGTAATCATCTCAGACTGTTTTATCTATCAGCATGCTGTGACAATGGCCAACAATCTGCTATAGAGACAAAAAATATATCCAGAGCTTAAAAACGGTTTTAAACGGCCCTCTTTGAAATTAATCAAAGTTTCACAAAGTCCCTTCGGGAGATCTGCTGGGAACACACACTTCTCTGCCCGGCTGTGGCATCGGGCTAGAGACAGACTGCTCAGGAGAAAGTGTTACAGAGACAGGAAATGGCCTTTGAAGTGCTGAGAGTGGGGAAATGAAATCCAGGCATGGTGCAGAGTTAGCGGAGATACTCGCTCCACAGGAGGAGGAGATGAAGGGACGTAAAAAGGCTTTCCAGCAGCAGAGTCTTAGGGGACATGGTGTCCAGTACAGTATCAGGTCTTCCCACTTCATTACCAGCTTACTAATCAGCTGAGGTGGGGCAGGTATATTAAAAGTAATAAAGACGGTACTGTGGGTCCCCAGAATGCGTGGAGAGTCGTTTAATGAAGCCAAATGCACTGCGACACCAAAGAAGCTTCTAAGCTACAGACCATTACAGGTTTATTTACATTTACTCTGACTAAGGGTTTTAATTTTGCTAAGAACCTTTGGGATTGTGGAGCCACATTTTGCTTAATCATTATGGCATCTTGCTTTTATCTGTGCAAATCACAGAACCTGCATCAGAACCAATTGGCATTAACTCAGCCAATAAGCACAGAGCGTCAGAGTTTAATTTATTTAACAGGTAGTTCCGCCTCTTAAATCTGATTGGCCGGTTGTCCAGCCGTGACATTATAGACAATAACACACACTTCTGAGCGCTTTACATTCGTATAAATTTATGATATATATTATATTTTTCCAATGTTTTTTTTATAAACTGTGTTCAGACATTTGGCCACTAGATGTCAGTGTGTAATTTTTAGGGAACCGACTGAGACCCTGTACAGAGCCTTTTTTAATATACAGGTGTGTGTTTGTGACCATTTTATAAAAGCCACTCAAGGTTGTACATTATTATGAATAATTGTGGCACAGTTGTAGGCTTGTGGTTATGTAGCCACTCTTGCGACCTGAATGTCGATTCCCGGTCCTACCAAGTACTATGACTGAAGTGCCCTTGGCACCCAACCCCAATTGCTCCACGGGCGCCGTGTACAGGACTGTCCGCCTCTTTGGGTATGTGTGCTCACTTCATTCACTATGTGAATATGTGTGTGTGTCACTACACTGATGGGTGAAAGATTCCTGTGTGTAAGTACTGTAGGTAAAATAGATCACATTACTTGAATGAATCACAGGAAAGAGGTGTAACTGTACTCCACTTTGCACCAGGCCTAATAACACCTCATTCCAGTGATTTATTCACAATAATGCCACCCTCTCGTCCTTTATTGCTCAGCTAATTCTAAGTGTTAACCAACTACTGCAGATGCAGCCAGCTGTGTTTTCGTGCATTGTGGGGACTTTATGTTACAATCCTGAGCAGAACCCTAATGCATTGTCTTCACCTTCCAGCTCTCATACTTCCAGGAAACACCCCAGATGGGCCACCAACCTACAAGCAAACACTCGACACATGCACACATACACATCGAGGTGCAACTAAGCATCTCTTATTCCTGCCGGATTCAGATTCATGGTCAACACAATTGCCACACACTGAGCCACCAATAAGTGGCACCACAGTGGAGAAGTTCTGCGTATTCAACTAGGCATACTGTACTTCCAAACAGAGGAATGTGTCCTCCACATTAAACCCATCCGTGCAGTGAAACGTACACATACAAATACTGAGTGAAGTAAGCACACGTGCCTGAAGAAGTGAGCAGCCTTGTATATGGCACCCAGTGAGCAATTGGGTTTAGGTGCCTTGCGTAAGGGCACTTCAGCCATAACAGTTATGTCTGAGGTGCACATAATAAGTCATACATTTTTACCTCAGTGGTTAGGTCTGCTATCAAACAGAAGGTGTGGGTTCAAATTCCATATCCCCTGAAGTTATAAATATGGGTCCTTGAGCAAGACCATTCACCCTTATAGCTCCAGGAGTGCAGTAATAAACCTGTGTTCTGTACCCAACCATTAATCTGAGATGTTTATAAGTCACTTTGGATAATGGGCTATGGGCTGCCAAATGACCAAATGTAAATGGAACACTTGGTGGGACCAGGAATTTAACCGCGTAAACCTTCAGGTTACATTGACCACAAGCCTATGTCTGCCCAACCGGATACCAGATGCCCTTCTTAAAGCAACCCTCTGTTTTATCAAGGCTTGGGACCAGCACTACAACTGTACCGATCCCTCCACCCCTAATAACTATAAGTGTACCCATCAGCTTGTCTTAAGATGTTTGGGGAATCCTCATAAAGACAACATGAAGACTCCACACAGAAAGGAACCAACAGGAATCGAACCCAGAACCTTTTTTGCTGCAAGGCTGAAGCACTAACTGTTGGTAAAGAAAATCTCTTATTAGAATCAGTGTTAGATTGAAGGTTGTAGTGAGGACCAGCTGCATTCTTTACCACTGTCTGATTGGTCCACTGCATGTGAGTGATTTGGCCGGAAAGCCAGCATCAACTATATATAAATGATGCAGAAATAGGACCGACAAGATTATACTGGAGAAGGGCTCATACATGTGGCGTATGCTACTAGCCGTTACCCGTTCTACGCCCGGGTGGCAAGCATTTTCACAGCACATTTCATTGAAGTCACTCACTGATTTGCATATTTCACAACATAACTCTATTCAAATGCATCTTCATTAAAAGTTTTCGGGAAGCAAAGCGCTGCTGCAGGATCGGACACATTTTGTCAGATGTCCTCTTTGCTTTTCAGCATTAGCTTCATATTAGCCACCTTGCATCTTCCCCTCCTCTCTACCTGTGCGTTAATAGCTATATGCCAAGCGCCTCACATCTTCCACTCTTCTCTACCTGTGAGCCAACTGTCAATCTCTATACGCCAAGCGCCTCGTGTCTTCCCCTCCCTTCTACCCATGTGCCAATCTTTATAGAGATGACACAAACCAAGCGCCTTAAATCATTATTTTCAGCTTCTAAAAGCCAATAAAGAACATGTCTTCAGGACCAGGACGACAAAAGGATAAGATGTTTATCTCAAGAACAAATGGCCTGCAATGACTACCACCGAATACTTAAACAGCAAGAACCCGATGACCTCGGATCGAGTCATGTATTCTGCCGTCTCTGCCGCCTCATGGTGTCTGCCACCAACTGCCCCGGTGGTGTTCCAGTACCGCACTCTCAGCAAAACAGACCTCCTTCAGGAAAAGGAATCCATCTTATAATATCATTATATTATATACACACAGTGTGTTTATAAATGTTTCAACAAGTGCAGCATTTGGCTGCGAGGTCCTCAGTTTAGCAGATAACATCCTGACCAGCTCATCAGCTCATGATGCTGCTTTGCTTCGTTTTTGTGTCGACGGAGCGAAAAAGCAGCGAAACAGAGCGCCAAGCCTTGGCGACGACCCAGTGTTATAGTCGGCAAGCCGCGTTTGCCAGCAGACAGCATGAAACAGCAGTGTCAGAGCAGAAGGTGGACGCTTGGGCAGAGTGGCGAGGTGCTGCATGTCACACGGGAGAGAAACGTGGAGCGTGTGCAATGCATACAGAGCAATAAATAAATCCACACAGCCAAACGTCTGAGCTTTACAGAGCTCAATGCTTTAGGTTTGGGGGGAGTGCATTAAATATGTAAGCCTCACATTTTACAGATCAGTATTTGTCCCATTTGAAGTTGCAAAAGCCCCCTGGTGGAGACTTTGATAACTACAGATAACTACAACTCAATCCCACTGATGTGCTCGATTTTCGTCGGTCTTTTTTTGTAATACAATTCAACAAACAGCATGCAGTCAGTTATTCTTAGCCACTATTAAACATTGCATTAATCCCTAAAACCGGTATCTCCTTAAAGAAAAATAAGTCATTAAACGCTTTAGGTAGCCAGTAGCCAGGAAAAGTATGTTAATAAATTCTGAGGAAACATCAAGATGTCTACACAGCATTCTGGATATTTCCTCCATCACTTCACTCAGGGTGAGATAGTCCACAGCTGAGGATGGATGACATCATGAAGCTATACAGGTGCACCGGTGCATCATGCAGAAACACTTTGGAGTTGTCACATGCGCTAAAGTAATTTAGAGCAGTTTCTCAAATGGTGGGCCACTTTTGGGTCACAGACAGCTTGAAAAATATTAATACAGTGAACCCTCTGTTTTTGTTGAGTTTGGATATAATTGCTTCGGATTTAATTGGCGTTATCACGTGGTGTGGACACGAAAGCAGTTAACGCTTTACCTTAAGCTCCATCATGAAACCAACAAAAGTTTTCAGATCCAGCAGCCCATCAAAGAAAAAGAGCGGAAACAAGAACGAGTTGAAGATGGAAATCATTGAAAAATAAAATCGCAAATTTTGCCCCAGTGTACAGAAAGTTCCCTTGTGGTGAAAAAAGGCACAATAAAGAATATAACATAGCAAATTAATGCGCTTACAAAACAAAGATTGAAGATGAAATGTTATTAGTAATTTGGATCAAAAACAGATGTACTTCGGTTTTTACTGATTGTTTGCAGACGGATTAGCAACGAGAAGAGGGTTTCCGCTGTACATTTTTAAAGAATGAAAAATAATTAATGATTAGCTAATTTTGTACTCGAGACAAAGAGAGGCACGCGTCTGACGCACAGCGTTCTCATTACCATGGTAACCAACATTTGTTTACTGGTTGCGCTTCTCTTTAAATTTATGATGATGTTTGTAGGCAAAACACAAATCTAACTTGGAATATTTAAATGTGTATTTCTGTTCATTGAGGAAGTGTTCTTCAGTTTCTTAAAGTATTTGCTCTTAAATTCACTTTGCATGTGTATGTATGTACAAATTGGGTTTTGAAGGCATTTTTTCATAATTAAATGTGTTTGGTTTGTATTTTATGAAAGTGGGTCCCTTATTAAGCAGCACTGGTTTAGAGAGCATTAAAAACGAGCAGGAGGCTGTCTTAAAAGCATCAAACACATGACAGGCGCAATAAAGAGCGCAAGTTGCGCACGGAAGGACATTTAACGTTGCACTTCAACTCACCTTGAGCGGCCGTTCCTCGGGCGCAGAACACACTTGCTATCAAAGTGGCCACATACCAAATCATAGTACTGTTACCGGCCAGTAGGAGAGCTCATCATATCTCAAAGCGCCCCTTCCAAAATATTCAGTCACTCAGACGGCGCCCCCAGGATGCGAGACGCGCTGACAGCAGCTCAAATCTCTCTCTCGCTCTCTCGCTCTCTCTCTCAGTCCCTGCACCCTCTCCTCCGGCGCTTTCCTTCATTCTCGCCCTTCTTCATCTCCTTCTCTTCTTTTTGCATCCTTCTCTCTTTCTCCCCCCTCTTTCTCTGACTCTCTCTCTCTCTCGGTCTCTCTCTCTCTCGGAGTCAGAGCACCTGCACCAGGCTGCCCGACGCGCCTTTTGGATAGAGAGCGACACCGGCGCAAAAAGCAAACCCCAGAATTTAGCTCTTTGGCTCCACCCCCGCTCGAATTCCATTGGCTGACGTGGGCGGATGAGGGGCGGGGCTTGGTCTCCGTCGCGTCGCTCTGGAAGTGAAAAGGCGCTCGGTCCTGCTTCAAGGTGAGCGAGCGACGCCGCAGTGTCATGCGCACTGGCAACCGTCCCAAAAATCATCTGCTCCAAAATCATCTGAACAGCAGAGCAATCCAAAAAAAGAGCAATCCAACATACAGCTCTTCAAAGGTTAATTATTTATTATTTTACAATAAATTGTAAAGTTTAAAAACTTTGATGGATCGACCACATTTTAAATGTTGCTACACCACCTCTGGCTTTATTTTTATAAAACCGACTGTTTTTGCTCAGATTTTCATTCTTCTTCTTATTATTATTATTACTATTCTTTATATTTTTTTCTTGGGTAAAACACGTTGGGTAGCCAAGACGTCAGTCATTGGTGCTATAGTGCGCCAAAACGGGCTTAGGCTTGCAACTTTTACTCAAAAAATGTCACAAACTACATACATTTCCCACCCAAACAAATGACTTTGCAATTTGTACCCATAAGCTCCGCCCCCTCCGAGCTTTGCTAATTAACAATATTTGAAAATCCTATGGTGGCAGGGTGGCTAAGTGGTTAGCACATTTGCCTCTCAGTGCTGGGGATTCCTGGTTCGAATCCTAATCTGGTTGGAGTTTGCATGTTCTCCCTGTGTCTGCATGGGTTTTCTCCGGGTTATCCGGTTTCCTCCCACATTACAAAAACATAAAGGTAAATTGAACGCTCTAAATTTCCCTGTACAGTGTGAGTGGGTGATGGATTGGCGCCCTGAAACCCAAGCGCCCCCCCCCCCCCCCCCCCCCACCCCCCCCACA
>JAOUQT010049841.1:0-10837 GCA_025769995.1 Xyliphius kryptos
ATTATTTTATTTTTATTTACTTGTTTTCCCCTTTTTGGTAGTCGCTACTTATACACCGACCCGCTGCACTGCAACATGACCTTCCTCCTTCTCAGATTGTTGAAGGATGATTTAAAAGAGTATACATGTGCAGCCCGACTGGCAGGGCTCAGCTATGACATAGCATCAGGAATGAATGCTATTTTTGTAAGTATGGCTCCTCCCCCTCCACCCTCCTGCGACCGAGCAGACGGGCAGGGATGGTTAAGGTTTGGTCGTGGTATGTGTGCCTGCTGTGAAACTTTTTAACCCAAGTCCTTTTTCAGAAAGTGAGCAAAGTCTGTCTTTGGTGGAAGGGCGTGAATGGGTGGAGCCTGTGAAGGTGTGTGCACTTAGATGCAATATTTAATTGAGGAAATTTCTCTTATTTACCTGATCTGCCTCCCGTTCACAGGCTCCGCCCTATTACGCAAGGACCTCACTGTCTTTCTGTTTGCGTTTGGTTAAAAGTTTAGCAGTCTAACCCCGGTGCCTGTTCCCCTCTGGGCCCCTTTGGTCCTGCTTGTTCTCTCCTGTTTGCTGTGTGGAGTTTTTTCCTCAACAAAGCATAGTTTATAGCATGAATTAAATGCTCATCTCACAGGGTGGTGGGGTTGGCACATCTGCCTCCACGCGCTGGAGATCCAGGTTCATATCTCAGTGCTATCCCATAATACACCCCAGCGAAATCACATGATCATACTGAGAAGAAACTTTGGAAAGTGGAGATCTGACTGTTTAATAAGTGTAAATAAGATACAACCACCAAATTATTATTGATTAATATTGATATTTATTGACTAGAGGACCCTTTACTGTTGGGGGGGGGGTCCGGCCTCTTGCATTAAATCACATTCGTAATCTGATGTGTCTGAGGTTGTGTGTGGTCGCTCAGTGGTGTTGGCTATTGTTCTAAAGATTGTGGTTTTGAATCCCAGCTCTATTAACGTTGAGCAAGGCCCTTACTCTCATTGCTCCAGGGGGCGCTGTATCATCGCTGACTCTGTTTTTTGACCCTAACAATCACAATTTGGGATACTTGTAAGTTGGTTTGGATAAAATGCCGTTATGCATCCCACAAGGCTCAAGGCTGAATCCCAACACACACACACACACACACACACACACACTGAATCTTTTGATTCATCACTGACCCCCATCTCTGCTCCTCTCCCCCATTCGGTAGCTCTCAGTAAAGGGCTATAATGACAAACAGCACATCCTTCTGAAGAAGATCATTGAGAAGATGGCGACTTTTGAGATTGATGAGAAGCGCTTTGACATCATCAAGGAAGCGGTAAGTAATTTGCATGAGAGCGCATGCTTCGTCACTAGTGCACCACCACCTGTGCATGTGTATACTGGCATCTCATGAACATTTAACTTTAATTAAGTTGAGCTTTTTATTATAGAGGCTTTACAGTTTTCTGTAAGCAGGTTAAAGTTAAAACATGACTGATCTGAGTTTTTAAATGAATTCTGAGGTCAGTGAGGTTTTGTTTATTTTCTTTTTGTCAGTATATGAGGTCTCTGAATAATTTCCGTGCGGAGCAACCTCACCAGCATGCCATGTACTACCTCCGCCTGCTCATGACCGAGGTGGCCTGGACCAAGGACGAGCTGAAGGAGGCCCTGGATGGTGAGGGAAATGCACAGGAGTGTGCTTGATTGCGTGTGGTGTGTGTGTTGGATGAGTTGCACAGGCGGACGTTGCCCAAACTTTCAAAACCAGTAAAACTTTGCAGGAGTTGTGGGAGCGGGCACTGCACAAGTTGTGTGGGAGAGTACTCATTGCATGGGGGGGGACGTGTTGCTAAAATTGTCAACCGGCAAAACTGTTGGGCATTGCCGAAAATGTTGGTCTTTTCACAATTTGAGTGAAAGGGCATTGCCAAAATTGTCAACTTTAAATTATCAATTTTGGCAGTTCATAGTTGCGACAACGTCCGACGGTTTTGGCAACGCCCACCCGCACAACTTGTGCAATGCCAATCAATTTAGCCGTTTAACCGTTGCATCAACGTCTGACAGTTTTGGCAACGCCCACTCGCACAACTCATGCAATACCAATCAATTTAACCGTTGCGGGTGTCCTACAGTTTTGGCACCGCCCACCCGCACAACTCTTGCAATGCCAATCAATTTTGGCGTTTAACCGTCGCGGCAATGTCCGATGGTTTTGGCAACGCCCACCCGCACAACTTTTGCAATGCCCATCAAGTTTGCCATTAAACCATCGCGGCAACGTCATACGGTTTTGGCAACGCCCACCCGCACAACTCGTGCAATGCCCATCAACTTTGCCGTTTAACCGTTGCATCAACGTCCGACAGTTTTGGCAACGCCACCCGCACAACTCATGTGATTCCCATCAATTTAGCTGTTTAACCATTGCGGCAACGCCCGACAGTTTTGGCACCGCCCACCCGCACAACTCGTGCAATGCCCGTCAATTTTGCCGTTTAACTGTCGCGGCAACGTCCGAAAGTGTTGGTGACGGTTAAGCAACAAAATTACTCATTGCGCGAGCTGCATGGGTGGGCTCTCCTTTTCTTCACTCATTTTCTCTCCTGTTAGCTTCATGACATTAGGCCTTTATAAGTGCTCTATGCAGGTCGCGTCTCTGCAATCTTATGGTTCTTAGAACACTCGGTTCTCTTTAATAGTTCCTCCGGTGTCTTTGGATGTGGGTCAGACGCTGTGTGAATTTGAAGTGGATGTATGTGGGTGCGCTCTTCTCGTCTGGTGTAAAGTCTGTAACTCTGTTTAAATTGATTTCAGATGTCACGCTGTTCCGCCTCAAAGCCTTCATACCACAGCTGTTGTCACGGTTACACATTGAGGCCCTGCTGCATGGCAACATCACTAAACAGGTTGGTTTGCAGTCAGCACGTGATGGTTTGTATGGTACAGGAGGGTAAAGTACTGCTTTGTGGAGTTTGTATGTTCTCCTTGTGTGTATATATGTCTTAATTCCATTGTGTAAATCAGTCTTCTACATTTACTTTGAATATAAGTGATTTCAGATTTCCGTATTTAACCCGTTCTTTCCTCCGTGCGCTTGTCTGAAGTCGGCTCTCAGTATGATGCAGATGTTGGAAGACACACTGATCGAACATGCGCACACCAAACCCCTCCTTCCCAGCCAGCTGATTCGCTACAGGGAGGTGCAGGTGCCTGATGGTGAGAATTAGTTAGCCTTTGGTACCGTACTGGTTGTAGCAGTAGTTATAGCACAATGTGTAATAATAGTCGTTTCTGTACACTGCTGTCTGGTTGAAGTTCCGTTCTCTGTGGTTCTCAGGAGGCTGGTACGTTTATCAGCAGAAGAACGATGTCCACAACAACTGCGGTATAGAGATCTACTATCAGACCGACATGCAGAACACACACGACAACATGCTGCTAGAACTGTTCTGTCAGATCATCAGTGAGCCGTGTTTCAACACCCTGCGCACCAAAGAACAGCTGGGTCAGTATCTGTGTGTGTGTGTGTGTGTGTAAGTTTAAGTTATTTTTACTAATAAAGGCAAAGCCCTCAATAATTCTCCCTCTTTGTAAGAACCTACAAGGCTGAAACTTGGCTTGATCATTCCTTATCGTATCGTAAAACCTGATAATGAAACTGAAACTCCTGGTTTTAGACCCCGATCATTGATTAGTATGGTGTAGGGCCTCCTTTTGTGGCCAATACCGCGTCCCTGGTCATGGGTATGACATCTACAAGTCCTGCACAGTGGTCAGAGGGATTGTAAGCCATTCTTCTTGCAGGATAGTGACCAGGTCATTACGTGATGCTGGTGGAGGAGAAGGTTTCCTGACTCGCTCGTCCAAAACCCCCAAAGTGTCTGAATAATATTTAGATCTGGTGAGTGTGCAAAAGCAATCTTTTGAACTCTGCACCCAGAATGTTGTGTGCATTGTGAGATTTGGAGTAAAACTGTGCTCTTATCCTGCTAACTGAACCTTCACACTCTGCTCTAACTGCTGCAATGGGACAGATTGGCCACCAGGGGTCCAATTTAGCCATGAAACCTCCCAAACTAAAATGACAGGGGTTTCAGTTTTATTGTCCAACCCCTGTACACATGCGGTATGACTTTATGGGTCCCACAGTGAGGAAATACTTTTGCACGCCACACACACAAAAAAAATGGTTTAAATTGTATAATTTTCTTTTTCATGCCACAATTGTGTACCACTGTGTCTTCCACATTAAATTCCAATGACATATTTCTGAAAATCTGGAAAAGTTCAAGGTGTATGAATACTTTTGTTTTTAACTACCATGGGTTTATGAGTTTGGATTGTTAATGATGTTCTCTCTCTTTAAGGTTACATCGTGTTCAGTGGGCCGCGCAGAGCTAACGGTGTGCAGGGGCTTCGTTTCATCATCCAATCAGAAAAGGCCCCTCACTACCTGGAGTCCCGGGTGGAGGCGTTCCTGAAGCTTATGGAGAAGAGCATCGAGGAGATGAGTGAGGAGGCCTTCAACAAACACATCCAGGCGCTGGCCATCCGCCGTCTGGACAAACCCAAGAAGCTGGCGGCCGAATGCGCCAAGTACTGGGGCGAGATCATATCCCAGCAGTACAACTTCGACAGGGGTGAGTGAGTGAGAGAGAGATGCACAACGCCTCACTCTTTCGCTCAATGTGATGTTTTCATTTGAATACAAAAGAGAAGGTACCAAAGTTTCCGTCTGATGTCAGTTCTCCTCCACAGATAACACTGAAGTCGCTCACCTGAAAACACTGAGCAAAGAGACCATCATGCTTTTTTACAAGGTACGGAGAACCTTAGGAGAACCTTCAGATCTTCATGATTAGGGTTTGGACTCAACGGCCACCGTGTTTGGTGGACGTGGTTTTTATTTGTCAATATTCATCAATGTTCCAGTTACCAGGTGGGCCATAAGTATGAATACACCCTGATGGACGTGATTGCTGATAGCACCTTACCGTTTGTGTCATGTTAGTACTTTGGGGGAGGGGAAAACATTTGAGGCCACGTGACTCCATCTGCAAAGCCGCCATTTTGGATTTCATTTTTTCAATGGGAAGGGGGTCATGTGACACATCAAACAGCTAGAGAATTGCACAAGAAAACCAATGGTGTGCTTATTTTTGTCGTTCTCGTCCGTTAAGTTTGCACAGAGCTGTTCATGTTGGGAGATACGAGTGTCGTAATCCGAGCAGGTCTCTTCTAGGTTTGAGATGTTTGCGACGCTTCCAACACATTAAGTGTTCATAGAAGCATCCAACCTTTTCATCGCCAACCAGATGTTTTTGGTGGATGCGTCCTCCTCTTCCTCCTTCGTCTCCACTGGTTTGTCCTGAGTATGTGCTGGATTGCCGCTGTCTGCTGAAGAGTCTTCATGACGACTGACCAATGGGGTTTGCACTTTCTGGGCGTTTCTCCTAAGTTTACTCATCATTGCCACTTTAGTGAGTCGTCTCCACCCCACGGTTGCGACTTACTCAGTGAGATGCTCACTAGCGCCCCCGTGGTGTGCTCCTTTTTAACGTAGCTTTATTCATTATGGAGTTATTGACACGTTTGTGACGTGGAGCGACGACCGTTGACACACGAGAGCATTTCTTCTGCAGTATTGCGCTCGGTGTGTCGAGAGTGGGAGAAGAAGAGAATCGCGTTGATAATTCAACACATGGGCGTCACGTTGAGAACATCCTTTAGTGGGTTGCTGTCGTTTAGTAAAACTGAGTTAGTGGCAGCTCTAGTCCACTCTAATCTCCCCATTAGTGTCCAGCGATAGTCCTCTCTCTCTCTCTCTCTCTCTCTCTCTCTCTCTGTGTATGAACCCTGTTTCAGTTCTGCTCTGGTTCTCTGCAGGATCTGCTGGATATCGAAGCTCCTAAGAGACACAAGGTGTCTGTGCATGTTCTCTCTCGTGAGATGGACTCCTGTAAGTACGACCCCCAGTGGTCTTCTTTATTTAATGGAGCTTCACCTCCTGCACGGTTATAATGCTTCATACAGTATAAAGCATTATAACAGTGCAGGAAGTGAATGCTGCAGCGGTTATTATGCCTTATACTGTATAAACGCTGCAGCGGTTATAATGCCTCATACTGTATGAATGTTGCAGCAATTATAATGCTTCATACTATATAAACTCTGCAGAGGTTATAATGCCTCATAGTGTATAATTACTGCACTTGTTTTGATGCTTCATACTATATAAACTCTGCAGAGGTTATAATGCCTCATACCTTATGAACGCCTCAGTGTATGAATGCTGCAGCCGTTATAATGCCTCATACCGTATGAATGCTGCTGTGGTTATAATGCCTCATAGTTTTTGAACTCTGCACTGGTTATGCTTCATACCTTAAGAACCCGCAGTAGTTATAATGCCTCAAATCATATGAACTCTCTCAGGTCCGGTGGTCGGTGAGTTTCCTGCACAGAATGATGTCAATTTCGCGCCGGCTCCCTCTCTACCTCAGGTAACGCCCCCGGTGCACGACCTCCCCCCCCCCACCCAGGTCATGTCCTTAATGAGTACTTTGCAGTGTATAAACTCTGTGTGTGTGTGTGCAGCCTGTGGTGATCGAGGACATGACGGACTTTAAGAGGAGTCTGCCCCTCTTCCCGCTCGCTAAACCTCACATCAACTTCATGGCTGCTAAACTGTGACGGGTTCCGCGCTCGGCGATCATCAGAGGAGTCTCGCGTCAAGTTCTCCGGATTTCAAAGCCACGCCCACCTTCTCCTGACCCCGTGGGGGGGGTGAGGACCTAAATATTTAGCTGCACTCATCGTTTATAACACGAGTGCGAAGGAGCTGCAAAAAACCCCACACCCACAAATCTTAAACACACATCTGTTTTACAAAGTAGAATTGGATGAGCGAACGCTGAACGGCACCACGTGCCAACCATCGGAACCCCGACCCGACCGCAGGAACCCCGCTGGGATTTTGCTCAGGTTCTGTTTGGGACGTACAGGATCCGCGATCCGGCAGCCGCTCACTCTTCTTTTTACCCGCGCTGTCTGATCACGGCGATCGACGCGCGGCGCCGAACACCAGGGATGACCTCACAAGGACTGTCCGGACGTAAATCCTGCCGGCGGGTAAAGAGAAAAGATGCCGACGTCGAGATGCAAATTCGCCATAAGGAAATTCTTTTAAATCCAACGATCAGGTTTTAAAAACAGCGCTATCATTTTTTTTATTTTCTCTTGTTTGATGTTGCCGTGTTGATGGGAGGAGCTGTTTTAGGCGACCAAGTTCAGGTTTTATCATGTTGCTTTCTTAAGGAAACGCTCGCGACGGCTCGGCTATGGCTTATTTTATTTAAGATTGAAGGAGAACTTTAATAAACCACTTTTAATTATCGCCGCATGTGTTTTGATTCAAGGGTCCATCGCATCGGCTCCACCCACTATGACTCCCAAACTGCTAACCACACCCACCACAGAGCTGCCACACCTTCTAATGATTAGAAACATTACGTAAGGCACAAAGTCAAGCTTTGAAAAAATACATTTATTCACGAATCAGACGAAGCTGTGAGTGCAGAGACCACGCCTTTGCGCTCAGTCTCACACCGATGCTGGACATTTGGCATCCGCTCGTGTAGAATAAGAACCCGGGAGCCGCACCGGATTATAGAACTTGGCTGGAAATGGCGAAGAACAGCAGAGCGCATTCAACTTCTATAGGAGTTTGTTACTTTGATTTTAAAGAAGTGCTTAACGATGTGCCGAGGGGTCAGATCAGAGACTGGCTGAGGAAATAGGGGGCGGAGCCGAGAAAAGGGTAGGTGTGTTCTGTTTAGGAGTATAGTTGGGACACGGGGCGGCCTTATATGCCAGTCGATTATTTTCCCAAAAAACGAGAAAAAAAGAAACCCTTGTGGCCGCAAAGGGATCAGAGACTGGCTGGGGAAATAGGGGGCGGAGTCGAGGAAAGGGCAGGTGTGTTCTGTAAATTGTCTGAGATAAAATCAAAGAAGAAAAAAAAATGAATCCAGGTGAGTCAACTAGTGTGGCCTTTGCTCAGCTTCGCCCCCTTGTGTGCGAGCCAGGTATGACATGTGCTCTTGATCCTGGATTAAGTTCAACTCATCAGCTCACGTGGCTTCGTCACCGTGGTGACAGCAGACTCCTGATTGTGTTCCTCTGCATGTTTGAGATGAAAGAGGTGGGTTAGCGCAGGGGTGACGGTTCGAGTCTTTCACATTGGGTGAGGTAAGGAGGTCCTGGGTTCGATTGGGGTAAGCGGAGGTCCCAGATGTTCTCCCTGTACCTTCTCCTTTAATTCTCTTTATACTATATCAAAATCCTCCACCTTAATCCATCATTAAAAACGCAGGGTGCAGGACGGACACAGGGTTTTCTTCGTACGGCAGTGAACTTATACGTCCGAATCTCAGATTTAAAGATATATTCCAGTGATTTCTTTTTTGTTTGTTTTGCTTGCTGTATCTATTTTCAGATTGGTCGATGCGCGTGTGACGGATTGGACACGTCCTCTCCTCTAAGACTAAAGTACAGGATGGGGTACGGCAGCGGTGCTGGAGTTCGGTGTACAACCCACCTTATTGCTCCACCTTGTGGATATAGAATCGGAGATATGCATTGAGAATGCATAATGTGTACCATTAGAACAGAGTAAAGGAGACGTACTCTAGTCCACAAACAGATGAACTACAGTCTGGGATTGTAGAACTACAAAGTCCATTAAGTACAGACAATGAATGGAGCCAAAATAAGGCGAGTCCAAACTTGAGTGGTCAGACACTGATGTTGGGCGAAAGGGCCTGCTTCACACTCACTGTTCCAGGTTGTTCTATAGATATTGAGACAATGCACGAATGTAAAAGTGCGTACGCGCTGACCAGTGCAGTCATAGGCTTGGGGTTAAGGAAGCAGCCTTGCAACCTGAAGGTCTTGGTTCGATTCCCGTTCTCACCAAAAAACTACAAAGTCCATCTTTGGAACTGCTACAGTGGACCATGAGGTGTGTCCAAACTTACGACTCATACTGAAACCTTAGTTAAAAAAAAACTAATTTGGATTATCATCACTGCTTGAATCCACCACCATACACTATTCAGTCTCCATCATCCTGTAGGTGGCGCCCCATGAGGACCGATGAAGGTTACGAGGATGACTAACACAACGCTACATCCACAAGGTGGCGCAATTAATTGGATGAGCGTAAAAACTATAACATGCGTTATTTCACAGGTAATTACGGTCCTTAAATCTGATTGGCTGAACCGTTTGTCCAGCTGTGACATCATTGACAATAACACACCTCTGAGCGCTTTACATTCGTGTCAGTGAGTACTATACAATACGTTATTTTTCTAAATTTTCTTTTTTTAAATGAACTGCATTCTGTAATTCGGTCACTAGAGGGCAGTACTTGATCGCAGTAAGACGAGATTATTAAGGAGTTTTTTGAATAAACACATTTATGAATCAAACCTTGTGTTTTTTATTATTGTGTGTTTTGAACTGTTTTATAAAAGCGATAAGTCGCTCGAGGTTGTGCATTATTGTGAATAAACCACTAGGGAGAGGTGTAACTGATTTATTCACAACAATGCCACGCCCCCTTGTACTATACTGCTTTAATAGAACTCACACTGACCCCTGTATCAGCTTCACTTGCCATACTTATGGACTTTGTAGTTCTACAGTTATATTCTGTAGTCTATCTTTAGTCCGCTTTACTTTGTTTTATGATGAACATCATTCACCACCCAAATAATACCGTCTCTGTCCATGGTCCTGATTGTCAGAGGACAGAGTAAAGGGGACTAACGAGGAGGCGGGAACTCCCCCCCGGATTGGGATTCGAACCCGGATCCCCAGCGCAGAGTCGTTAAACCTCGTTAAATTAAAAACATGCAGCTCGAAACAAAGAACCACCGGAGTATAACTTTAATCACCAGTTAAGCGAGAAAAGGTTAGGGACCAGCAGGACTCGTACCGCGTACCGCGCTCACGTACGATCTGGAACTGAGCCAATGGGACGAGAGACTGTAGCTAAACACGCCCACTGGAAACCTAAACCAGCATGCGGATGGATCCAGAAACCATCATCATCAAAAAAAAAAAAAAAAATGAGGTACATAAAGATATACAGCAGTGATCGGTACCCCACCCCGCCCAGTCATCGTTACCCATGGGACCCCGTGTGTCAATTTTAAGCGCATAAAACTCGACCCCCACCCCCCCACATTCCACGAGACCATTTGTTTTTTAAAAATATCCTAACTTATAAAAGACAGAGACATCGGCGCCTCTCACGGCTGCCATTAGAACGAGGGGCGGAGAACCTGGAGGACACGGAGGGGATCACATTCTGAGGGACAAATGAAAATGAACCGCACCACCACGCACTCGCTCCATCGCACAACCCTGTGAGTCAACGTCCGGGGGGGCGGAGGGGATGGTGGGCGGCGGCGGCGGCGGACGGTACTGGCTGTGCAGCACACACACATACGGAGGAGGCGGTACAGATGGCGTGGAGATCTCAGAGACCCCCCGCTCCCCCCGCCGCTCAGGCCTCCTCCTGCTCGGGGAAGTCGAGGATCTTGCGGTGGGCCTGGCGGAGGTACTGCTGCTGCTTGAAGTACACCTTAAAGGCTCCCTTAATGGCCACGAATGCAATGCCCCCCTGCAGGAAGACGGGGTACGTTAGCGCAGAACAGTGGCGGGAGGAGGGAACTACATTAACAGCCTTCTAAATAATCAATAATTAAATTATGTATACATTTTAAATACTATAAATACATCAGTCATGTACACACCCATACACACAAAAACTCATGTGTAC
>JAOUQT010049852.1:0-10837 GCA_025769995.1 Xyliphius kryptos
ACCTCACTGGTTATGTGAGGAGTCTTGTTCTTGAAACTGAGCAGCGTGATTCATTTTCTTAAGAGGCCACAGGGGACCGACGTTGGGGCCAAAACCAACAGACCGAACGGAATGATCAGAACAAAAGCGCCGCAGACGTACGGCACGCAGCAACACTATGCTTTTATTTCGATGGCGGTTTGCGTGTAAGGAGTCAGGACTGCACACCGTTCATCTCACGTGACCCAGAGAGGGACGTGACGCCGTCCGCGGCTGTAAAACGCACAGATCTGCCCCAAAGCGACGTGTTTACCAAAATAATTACAGTTTCATATTCAAATGCTCCAAAATGTGATGCCACGCCTCCAACGCTGACCGTAAAAGAGGAAGGATTTTAAAGACAGTGTGTTTGTGAGTAAATACTGCAGGAAGCAGCTTTGTGTTTATGATACGTATGGTTTTTATCAGCGGCGAGTGTGTGTTTGCTTTTTGAATAATCGCGTTCTACAACAGAACCAAAGATTATTCGGTGTAGAAGTTCATCCTCAACCTACTGTATGAAGTAGGACCCTCACAGAGCAGCTACTGTGTTATTTAAGTCAAAGTACCATGTGGTGGCGCTGTTTTTATGAGGGTTGAGCTGAAAGTTCACTCGCTGTGCACTTTATTAGACACGTCCACCTTATTGGTCAGGTGCGTTTTCGGGGGGGGAGAACGTCTCAGGTACTGGGCAGTACACCCAGGACAGGGTGCCAGTCTCGTTTTTTTAAATGAACCCTAACCGCAAGTAAAAAAAATTAGTTTCTTCAACAATCAAATACCCTCTAGTGGCTAAATTACAGAATGCAGTTAATGAAAAACAATACATTTTATATCACGCACTTAGATGAATGTGGAGCGCTCAGAGGTGTGGCTTATTGTGAATAGCGTCACGGCTAGAGGGTGTGGTAGCTCAGTGGGTGTTTGGCCATCAATCCAAAGGTCCACTAAAGCTACCAATGGGGGTCTTTTGAGCCGGACCCTTAACCCTCACTGCTCCAGGGATTCTGCATTCTGTCCCTAACGATCAATTTGGGATACAGCCAATCAGATTTAAGGAACGGTACAGTATACGATGATCATTTTTTAGCAATTTTTTTTTATCTAAACTGCATCTGAAATCCCAATAATGCTTTTATTAACATCCGAGTTCCAACTCTTTAGAAGGGAAAGGACTATTTTAGAGGGAGGACGTTCAGTAACAAGTTCAGTGTTAAACTTTAGGTACGAACAGGAAACGCAGGGGTCTGTACCGTTTGGACTGTTTTGGTTTGAATCATGTCTGTGCTCTGAGCGCGCTCACAGGATGAGGGGGTTTCTGTGCGCGTACGTTTTGTCGCATGATACAAATCACCACGCCAACAAACTATTGCTAAAAGCAGAGAGGCTGCAGCCCCTCGTCTTATTCACACACACACGTCTGGAAACAGTTTAGCACAATTCTACCACCTCCCCCTCGCTCGCTCGCTCACACAAACACAACACACGATTTTACACCAGCGATCACGCGCTCGTCTTACCTTGGCACTGGAAACCCTGCTTGCCGAAACCCCTGCGAAAGGAAACGGGGCAAAGTGAGTTTCGATTGAAAAGATACACGAGATAAACAAGACGAGGTACACACTCACACACGAGCATCTCTGATTCCGTTTCATACAACGTGAAAAACATCCTGCAGCATCATGATTTATTACTGTAAACAGAATAAAATGCATATACACAATAACTCCATATACAAGACTACACACACACACACACACACACACACACACACACACACACTTTGTTCTCTGATAATCGGAACCTCAGAGACGCTCTCCGGATGGGGCCGGATGCACAGTGGTGTCGTTAGGACCGACGCAAAGCGGAGTACAGTTACACCTCTTTCCGTGATTTATCCACAATAATACACAACACAACACAACCTCGCGGACCCGATCACTTTACACAGTTTCAAAACACACTACTACAACAAAAAACGTCCTACAGAACGCACTTTATAAAAATAAAACGGGAAAGTAATGCATTGTACATCCCGCACTGATATGAATGTGCATCACTCAGAGGTGGGTGTTAATGGCTCAGCCAATCAGATTTAAGGAGCGGAACTCGCCGTTTTATAATGATGGATAAATCGTATTGCTCCACCTCAACTGGCGGCTTATGACACCACCCACATAACCCCCTCCCTGCAGTGGTCCTGTGGGGGTCCTGATCATCAGAGAACAGAGCAGGGGTCAACAATTAAGTATAGAGACGGGCCGGGTATTTTCCAATCAGTACCTGGCGGGCCACAACCTTATCGGGATACTGAAAATGGAAAATGATAGACGATCTTAAAATGCATAAGGGCACACGACATTCAAGAGGGCCGATGTGGATGGAATTTGTAGACTGACCACTGGGGGCGTCATTAATGGAGAAAAAAAAATTCTCCTGAGATTTTTTTGATAGATCCTATTCGCTCTCAACTTGTCTTTGTCTTGAGGAATGGACAGAACTACACCCCCATCTTCCCAGTTTTATTATTGTAAAGCCCACACGACTGATCTGTACCCACACAGCTGGGTATTTATTAAAAGGGACGTCTCCCCCACATCATTTTCCAAAATTATATCATACACACGGGATCGTTTGGGAAAAAAAAGGTTTTATTCACATGAACCCGCGCAAACACGACCTCAAAGGGTGGCAGAATCCCTCAAATCGAACACCCAACCTCCAAGTTCTCTGTCTCCGGTGCCCCAAAAATCGTCTGAACGAACAAAAGAACACGCGCGTCTCCACTAGCGTTCACTTTCTTCGCATGCAAAATCAATAAAAGTCACACGTGTGATGTCATCGTCGCATTGTTTGTTGCAAACGGTGACGTTCAGGACCCTGAAACTCCCGTTTTCACAAATAATGGTTTTTGGAGAAAACTACGTTTTCATGTGGATTCTCGTCCCAAACGCATACAAATATATTTGTTTCTGCAGATACCCGGCTACGTGTGGACTACGTCTGACAATCAAATTTAATTTAAATATATATTTTTTTTCATTATCATTCATAGGTGGCTTAGTGGTCAGCATGTTCGCCTCTCAGCGCTGGGGATTCTCGGTTCGAATCCCAATCTGGGTGGAGTTTCCATGTCCTCCTCATGTCTTCGTGGGTTTCCTCCCACATCCCAAAAACACGGATTCAAGGGAATGCTCTAAATTGCCCCATATAGAGTGTATGTGTACCCAGTGATGGATTGGCGCCCTGTCCTGGGTGTATCTGCCCAGCACCCGAAACGTTCTCCCCTGGATGGGCATGGGGAACCCCACCGCGACCCTCGTAGAATTATCGTTCATGATAGTTTAAACAATCTCACGATGCTTGGGGGCCAAACCTGGCTGGCGGGCCGGGAGTAGAGGAAGCGATGGACCACAGAATGGAGCTGTGGAACTACATTCACAGTGGGAGTTTATCTGTAGGATCCGCGGCGCTGATCTAATCAACAGAAAGCGTGGAAATGAGGAAGTGCACTTAATAAAGTGGCCAGTGATAGTTTCTTGTTTAAAAATGATCCTAGATATATATTCAGGTAGATTTCTGATGTACAGCGTTGAGACTCCGGATGGACTACAGCAGAGGGCAACGACAGGCGGACCGCGGTCTGGACCCACACGTTGTCCTCTCCGAACCCAAAGTGATAAACTATGGATTTAATTTTTCACGTTTACACTTTTACCCAAAAGGGAGAACATCACACGCGGGTAGTTAATAAGAAACCAGCGACACTGTGGTATCACCAAATCTGAACATCCGATCTGACTTCTATTTTTATTTCATGGCGAGAGCTCGCGGAAGAGATGCGTTTTCAGATGTTTATCAAAAAAGCTGAGTCACGCAGCCTTACAGACCGTTTTCACTGGTTATTTTTAGCGGCGGTACTTTTCTTGTCTTTACGGTACGAACGTCGCCGTGCAGTAAACTCACAGAACGATCGCACGCACGGTAAGATCATCAAAGGCTCCCCCTCCCCGAGCCAATCAGATCCCAGATTCGGGAGCGAGGAGGAAAATCGACGGCAAAAACAGAGAGGAAATAAACAGCTAAGATAGAGCGACACGGCGGCTTAGTGGTTAGCATGTTCTCCTCTCAGCACTGGGGATTCCCGGTTTAAATCTCAAACTGGTGGAGTTTCCATGTCCTCCCCGTGTCCGCGTGGGTTTCCTCCGGGTTCTCTGGTTTCCTCCCACAATCCAACATGGATTCAGGGTAAATTGAATGCTCTAAATTGCCCCTATATTCTGTATGTGTACGTGTTTGAGGGAGTGTGTGTCCAGCAATAGGTTGGCGCCCTGTCCTGGGTGGATCTGCCCGGCGCCCGAGACGTTCTCCACGGGATGGGCATGCGGAACCTCACCGCGACCATCGTGGAGGAATAAGCGGAAGATAATGGATGGATATCGGTTGATGGCAGTAAATCATAACTGGCCGTGGACTACAGGCTCTAACTGTAGAACTACAAACTTTACACGTTCAGCAACGTACAAGTGTGCAGGGTGTCCATTTGTCAAACAGGAATTGTGCAATAAGACTTTACAGGATTGTGCAACATGGGTGACTCTGACTTTAAGCCGTGATTTCAGACACGCCTTCAATCTGTAGGGCTGCAGCTCTGTCTGTGTGTGTGTGTGTGTGTGTGTGTGTGTGTGTGTGTGTGTGTTTGTGCTGCAGGCGACACCGATAGCCGGGCCAGGAATCAGTTCCTCTAATGTTCACACCAGCAGCAACATGATGCCACGAAGCCGCCGCAGAAGGACATTCATTTTTAAGGAGAATTTGAGGTGTCCAGTAAAAGGCTCAGTGGGAGGAGCCTAAGATGTTGGAGGGTTGAATAAAGTGTATGGTTCAATGCAGTACAGAAGGGAGGTGCGAGTACGTGACATGACCTTTTATTGGGATCTTCGATACGAGGAGTCAAGAGTCAAAACCAAAGGCATCCGCACTTTATATTTATACCGTTCATATTCCGTTTTATTGTTTTTATTGAGTGAGGTTTGTGGTACTTAAAATATTCGCAAAACCCCTAATTGCATTCGATGGCGTAGGAAAGTGACGAACAAGGACCAGGTAGGTTAGCCAAGTTTCAGCCTTGGAGGTACTCAGGAAGGAAGACCCTGATGTGACCCTTGTGGGGTGTTGGGTTCAATGGAAATATCTCTCTCCTACGTTTGATGGTTCGTTTGATAAGTTCTTGGGTTGTCCAAAGACATGGTAGGGAACCCCGACGCCAAGTTTCAGCATTGGAGGTACTTAGGAAGACCCTGATGTGACCCTTGTGGAGTGTGGCGTTCAATGGAGATACTGAACGAATCATCAAACGTAGGAAGGTGACAAGGACTTGGGTTGTCCAAAGACATGGTAGGGAACCACGACACCACGTTTCTGCCTTGTAGGTATGCGGGATGTGGGAGTATTTGTGAGGAATCAGTGAGGGCTTTGGCGTTTATAGGTAAAGAGTCACCAAACGTGATGGAAGTGGAACATAGGCCCCATGTTCTCCTTGGAGAGCGCTGCACAGACACAAAAATTTCCTTTTCAGACAAAAAAAAAAGGATTTGATTTTTGATAAGACCTGGACATGAGGGTTGTTTGTTTGCTCTCTGTGGTTCATTCCTGTAAACCACGTGGTAGTGACGTCCGTCAGACAATGATAAGTCTCATTGTTTCGCTCGTTTCCAGTTCATTTTTTTGGTCAGATCAGATTTGCATGATGTGTATCTGTCTCACTGCCGCGGGGTTCTGTACGAGCCGTTCGGTTAACCAACAACAAGAAGGTGCTATGAGCACGGACAAAGACCACGAACGAACGCTGGAGACACTCAGTGTGGACAGGGTCAACAAACAAACCACGATGAGGTCAGGCTGTTGGTTTTCCCTCTGGTGGTGCACGTCGGTATCGCATGGCCTCCATCAGAAAAGATCTAGAACGTTCAGATCTTTCCAGAGTTTGATGAACCAAACAAATCTGTTTAACTACCTACTACTTTACTACTACTTTACGTTTAACTACCCGTTAAACGGTTACCAAGCAACCGGTAATCCAGTGGTAACCATGACAGCACCATGTTTCGTCACAATGTAATAGGCCACACCCCCACTGTGAAAATTCCACATAATTATGGCGGTCTGTGTATTGAGGTTGCAATCGAATCTCCACCTTCTGCTCAGTTTCCTTCCTCAGGTGACTCAGCTCCAGTTGAATCATGGGATGCTATTTGCCGATTGTTTCACCAACACCAAGACACACCATAATCACGGACGAAGGAGTCGCTCACAGCGAGATCTGTAGGACCACAATGGAACCCTCAGCGAAACACAATGAGGTCGGCTTCTAAAGTCCAGTCTTTTGGTTTTCCCCCTGGTGGTGCACTTTAGCATTGCATGGCCACAATGTGAAAACATATCCTAGAAGCACATGGAACGGCCGCATCTTTCGCTTTAGTTGAGTCTGAAAGCACCTGTTAAGCTAATCCAGTGGTAACCACACAACCATATTACATCACAGTGTAATAGGCCACACCCCCACTGTGAAAGTTTCACATAATTATAGCGGGGTGTGTTGTTTGTGGTCGCATCTTCTTTGCTGTCAAGGCTCCACCTTCTGGTAGGTCTTCGTCCTCTGTGCTTGGTCAGGTGACACAGCTCCAGGTGCATCATGGGATGCTGCAGATGCATACTTCGTATGGCTTCCCATACATTACTCCTCACGTACTCGTTTATATGTGGACACACGTCCACTGCTGCTGTAGCGCGGTGTAGTCTGCGGCGGGACGTTTCGGATGTCCGTTTGTCCTGCGGTCTCCATCCCTGACCCTCTGTATCGGTCATCTTTACAGTATAGATCTATACATCGCGGTCTGGTTGGTGGATCACCTTTATTCCACAAAACAACAAAAGAACGGGTTGAAGAACTGGCTGCGCTGCAGGAATGCCGTGCGCTTGCGACTCTGACAAACCCGTTTGGTTGAACAATACGCGGTGAGGCATCATGAGCACAAAACGTCTCCCATGACCGCGGATTACTGAGGGACGTTTAATCTGAGGAGGTTTAGCACTCAGATAAGAGCCAAACGCGAGTCGCTGCCGGACTCTGGATTAAAGCACCTCGGAGCGAGAGAGACGCCTCGGCGAGTGGACGAGCCCGATTCTCCAGAACGTTCCTGAGCCGCGGCGCGGTGAGGTACAGGACGCGAAAATGCCCACCACCTTCACACGGCGCTCTCTCAAAGGGGGTGGTCCGGTAAACGGTGTCATGAAGAATCCCTTGGTTCTGGGCCTGCTGCTGCTGCTGCTTTTTGTTTTTTTTCTCGGCACACTGCAGCGCGAGATCGAACGAGCGAGGGCCATTTCTCGCCTCTGCTCCGCTGCCTGTCCGCGCTCTCTGTTTAATGGTGGTGGTGGTGGGGGGAGGGGGGCATTGCAGATGTGACATCGTGCACCATCGATTCGGCGCTCTGGGGTTTCAGTGTGTAGAGCAGCAAGTGCGTCACCTGTGTCCTCGCCATCGGACCGCAGACAACGATCCCGAACCCTGAGTTCACCCCGCATCAACCCCGCATCAACCCCGCATCAACCCCGCACCAATGCTCTGCGGGACGGAGCGCAATTCGGGATTACTGTCAGCCTCCCTGCAGCATCGTTACACTCGCCGCACAAACAAACCCCCAAATAAATCTCAGTCTCAGAATCAGGCCTGCCACACACACACGCACACACACAGAGACAGAGAAACAGAGAGACACACACAGAGACAGAGAAACAGAGAGACACACACAGAGACAGACAGACACACACACACACAGAAACAGAGAGAGACACAGAGAGAGAAAAAAAACACACACACACAGAGACACACACACACACACACACACACACACACAGGGAAACACGGAAACACACAGGGAAACACAGAGACACACACACACAGACGCGCACAGGAGCATTTGCTCATTATTTTGTTGTTTAAATTAATAAAAGATAAAATCAGTAATAACACAAATCTGTGTTAATGTTCATATGGGGATCTGCTCCTCAGAATAGTAACCCTGTACAGATTGTATGCATTTTGGTGTTGCAGGAGTGTAAACCCCCCCCCCAAAAAAAACACACACACACACACACAGCTTAAGATATGCGTCTGCACTTGCTACTTCCATAAATCTAAAGCCACCCTCAAAACTAAGTGTTGTCCATCAGTTCCTCTCTTATACACACACACACACACACACACACACACACACACAATGTTGTACGAATAGCGACCCATCACACAGCTCCAAAGACCGCAGGTGGCGTTCGGTCCCCACAGTGGCACGTGGGTGGTGGTGTTGATGTTGGTGGGGGGCGGATTATGTGACACCAGGTTCATGACTGCAAACCAGGGTAACATGCTGTCTCTCACACACACACACACACACACACACTCTCTCTCTCTCACTCGCTCGCTCTAAAATACTAGAAGCTTTATTGGTCTGACAGAAGGAACATTCATGTTGCACAAAGCTGAGCATGAAACCAAATAATGAAGTTTTACAAACAATATCAATACAACTAACAATAATACTATAATTAAATAAAAGTGTGTGTGTGTGTGTGTATTCGCTGACTTGGTCACTCTGTCCCTCACCTGGTAGCAGTTGTGTGTGTGTGTGTGTGTACTGGTGCTGCCCACTCTCTTTATCTAACTTATACACATGCATTAATACAAATCATTTGTGATCGTTTATGAGCGAGCATGCACGCGCACACGCACACACATACATACATACATACATACATACACACACACATACATACACACACACATACACACACACACACACACACACATACATACAGGATATATATACATACATACCGTTTCTCTCTCCACAGAGGAAGAGAGAGAGAGGCCTCTGGGACTGGTCGTGCAGACATGCTGTTGTGTGATTGTACTTTTCCTGAAAAAAAAAAGAACTTCAAAACTGATTGGTTGAAATCCTCAACTTTGTAAACAACATAGAACCAGAACTACACCATGAAGAACCAGAACCATACCTCATGATGAAAAAACAAGAACCATACCACATAATGTAGAACAAGAACTGTACCACATAGAGCTAGAACCATATCCTCAAAATATTTTAGAACCAGAACCACACCACACAGAGCTAGAACCATTCCATGTACAATGCTGAACCAGTCACTGCACCACGTGCTCCTTTCAGGATAAATTGGAGCGAACAGTGAGACATGGGGAGTGAGATGTGTGGAGTGATTAATGAGGAGTGAGACATGTGGAGAGAGACGTGAGGAGTGAGATGTGAGGAGTGAGACGTGAAGAGTGAGACGTGAAGAGTGAGACGTGAAGAGTGAGACGTGAGGAGTGAGACGTGAGGAGTGAGACAGCATGTTGCTGCATCAGATCCTGAAACCTTCTGTAATGATGAATGAAGCTGTAAAGGTTAATGGCTCTAATATTTTGGGGGAGTGAACGACGCGGCGGCAGCTCAGTTTTAGCAGATAATACGGGTGAGAGAGAGAGAGAGAGAGAGAGAGAGAGCGAGAGTGAGCGAGCAGGTGAATTACAGCGTGTGCAGCGGCTCCTGTAGCTGAACCCACCGCTGGTATGAACTTAATGACTTCAGTTCTTCAGATTCACTGATGTGAACCACAAACACGTTTTACTGAAGCAGTGTGTGTGTGTGTGTGTGTGTGTGTGTGTGTGTGTGTGTGTGTGTGTGAGAGAGAGAGACAGAGAGAGAGACAGACTGAAAGTAACTGATGGGGGTAAATGAACTCGAGTGTCTCTCTGTCTCTCAGCTGTGATTAAACGTGTGAGACAGACAGGTTCACTCACACACACTTAAATAAAAACATCAAAATGAGAATTTGCATGTTCTCCCCATGTCTGCACGGTAGCCTTAGTTTCCTCCCACAGTTTTAAAACATGCCTAGAGGTCAGACCCGGACATTTGTGGCCCCCAGGGGTCACATCTGGTCCTTTGGCTGTCTGCGTTCGACCTGAAGGGGGTCAAAGGGAAGTGAGAAACCAAATGTAAATAAGGTACAGAGTGGGGGGGGGGAGTCTGAGTTCGGAGTGTCTGTGTGGTGTTCTAGGGTCGTGGGGGGAGGGGTGGCATCATGCCCATGTGCAAAGCCCATTAAGAATGTTTCAGCAGATTCACCTTGAATCCCTGCTTTTGAGAATGTGGGACACGGGGAGGACATGGACACGCCACCCAGATTAGGATTGGAACTCCACCCAATACACGGATGTGCCACCCAGCACGCCGCCCCAGCGTGGACTAGTGAGAGAGTGGAGCACCTTAAATAAAGATAAAAGTGTGAGTGATGTGAGAGACTTTTATACAACAGCAGGGACTTTTATTTTGTTTGATAGAATCCTGTGTTGTGTTTAATGAGGACAGGGACCTTAATTAAAGCTCTAAAGCACTCTGGTTTATAAAAACCCCGGGGCCGACTGACGGGGACCGGACCCTGATTGTTCTGAAGCAGCCCGCCGTGTCCCTCAGTCCGCCAGCTGAGAGACCGAGCTCCGCCCCCACACTGTGACATCACGCACTCATTCACGAGCGCAATAAACCTCCACACAACCACGAGCTGCGATTAAAACCCTGAACACTAATGAGGTGGAAATTACAGCTCGTTAAAGTCGAGCAGGGAGGCGCCTCACACACACACACACACACACACACACACACACACACACACACACACATATATACATACACACACACACACACATATATACATATACACACACACACACACATATATA
>JAOUQT010049869.1:0-10836 GCA_025769995.1 Xyliphius kryptos
TGTACTGAATGCAGCAGCTACAGGAAGCCAATGGAGAGAGAGAGGAGTAATGGAGTGACATGAGTTCACTTTGGCTGGTTGAACACGAGTCGGGCTGCAGAGTTCTGGACCAATTGCAAAGTTCTGATTGTTGAATTTGGAAGACCGGCAAGCAGAGCATTACAATAGTCGAGCCGGGATAGGATGACTGCTTGGACCAGCAGCTGAGTAGCCTGTTCTGTTAGGAAAGATCTGATTTTCCTAATGTTCTATAGAATTAATCTGTGGGAATGGGCAGTTTTCATGACTTGATCTAAAAGTTTTAGATGATTGTCAATTGAAAAACCAAGATTACGAACCGAGTCAGCTTTTGGGTTTTTTTTATTACTTCATTGTGACAATAAAAAATATTAATTTGGGTTTTTTTTGGAGTCTATCTATATGCATGAACCAAATGACATTTCTTCACCTTCGTGCAGTTGATGTTTCTAATGAAATCACAATTTTAAGATCTTGTGGGAAAAATTAGAGGTGCAGTGCAAAGCTGCTCCATCTGAAGGAAAAGCATCCCCCGTGAATGCCATCAAATTATTTTCAATCATTTTTTTATCTATAGTTCACAGCTGAACAGCTTTTACTTAATGAAACCAATAGGTTATGACCTGTATTCAAACATTAAAACATAAAAAAAATACAGTATTAAGTAAATATAACATTATATTATAAAACCACAAAACAATTTTACAGGTTTAAACCTCCTGCTATCGTTTTGCAATAACCAAATGGTTGCACATTACTTTATGTTTTGGTTTTTTTTTGTGACAGAAAGAGCCTTACAAGGTGTATTTTTTTTTATTCTGACAACCTCATTTATTCTTTAGATAATTCATAGCAAGGAATCAAAACCTAGTTTGATTCTGATCATTGCATCAGTTTCATGAACCTGTTATGTTTTGCTGTTCTGCAACAGCAAGGTTAATCCACCAATTATGGCAATGTGAAAATATTTAGCTTTTTATCACTACAACAGAGCAATCACTTGGTGGTAGTGAACAAAGAAGGAAAGAACAGCTCTCCTCTTGACAGTTATCCAATAGGCAGGTAATTGATATTGATTTTTTTAGTCTTTCTCAATGCCTCTTACACCTGAACATTCATTACATTACTTTCTGACAAGCATATAACCTGTCGGAATCCGTTTTTCGATAAACTTAATAGGTTATAGCATCCATCTATGCTTATTCATATGATTGGCACAATATTTTTTACCTTGAGGCATCATATTTATCTGCACCAGATATACTAGATGCAGTTAAAAATAAAAGTCGATAAGGACATATACACATATGCAAGATGAGTTCGGGATGGAATGTCTATTTATGATTCATAATGTTTGATCTGATATAATGTCATCGGTGTCATTGCAGGAAATATCCAGACAGAAATAGTGAACCTGTTAAGCCTCTTGAATCCCAATCTGGGTGGACTTTCCATGTCCTCCCTGTGTCCACGTGGGTTTCCTCCGGGTTCCTTCCACAGTCCAAAAACATGGATTCAAGCTAAATTGGCTGCTCTGAATTGCCCCTATAGTCTGTGTGTGTGTGTTAATGTGTGCCCAATGACAGACTGGTGCCCTGTTCTGGGTGTATTTGCCCAGCACTCAAGATGTTCCCTAAATGGTCCCCCACGACCCTCATAGAGGATTAACTGGAGGGTATTGAATGAATAAATTGTGTGAACTATTATTTCCAATATTTGCATGTCTTTGAAATGTGGAAATAAACCCAGAACCCAAAGTAAACCCACTCAACCACAGAGGTCACACAGACCCCACTGGAAGAAATTCGCTTTATACGCTCGAACTGTAAATCGTATCCATGACCTTCTCACTGTGCTGCCTACAGAACACAATTCATAATGGATAATCATATAAAAAATATATAAGAGTTTTTAAAAAATTGAATAGCTACATTTTTAAGCCTATATTAAATACATTTTGAAGAATATTTAAATAAGTCTCATTTATTATTAAAGAATTTGTCGTAACAGTAATTCGGAGCTTTAATCCTTTTTCATGAGTATGAATCTTATTTTATTAGAGCTGCAGACTGCCACTTCACACTGATTACTAGTATTGTTAAACTTCTTAATAACGGGTCATTTTCCCTGCAAGCCCCCAACCCCCTTAAGCGGAAATTGTATTTAGAAGTTACTGAGATCTTGGTTCAGTTCATTATGTTGAAATTATATTTAAAACTCACATGTAACAATCTGATTTATTGTACATACTGTATATAAAGGGCACTTCCTTAAACTTTAAAACTTTACCAAATGAACTTTAAATCGTGTGGTGATAGAAGTTATCTGAACATTCTAAAATAGAAGCAGATATATGACGATAATGAGGATTATGATAATTATTAGTATTGTTCTTATTGTTAACATTTCTTTTCAAAAACTAAGTATTTATAAAAATATTTAATCAGTCGTAGGGTTGTGGTTAAGGAACCTGAAGGTTGCCGGTTCGATTCCCAGTCCCACCATGTACTATGGCTGAAGTGCCCTTGAGCAAAGCACCTAACTCCCAATTGCTCCCAGGGTGCCGTTAAATGCTGCTCACCGCTCCGGGCACGTGTGCTCACTTCACCAGTGTGTGTATTTGTGTGTGTTTCACTGCACGGATGGGTTAAATGTGGAGGACAAATTCCTTTGTGTGTATGCACGGTAGGCAAAATAGATCAGTTTATCATAAGTTTATCATAAACAAATTAGAGAAAATATTCATGATCTAAAAATTTTATAATATCTAATAAAGGATTGATTCATTAAGAAAATAACAATTTCGGCTAAGAAATAACAATAGGTATCTTAAAACATCCTAAATCAGCAACTAGAGGTGGCCGGTTGTGGTGCTGAGCTCTTACTTCCCAGCAGATTCTGCCTCTTTTCAATACACGCATGTATTGATGTAAAATGGCTCTTGGCTGCTGATCTGCTGGATAACACACAGGGGTAGCAGCATATTTAGTCCCATGACACAATGTTGGGTTTGTACAGAACTGCTTATATTTTAGTAAATCTGCCTATTGTACACTTCTCTTAAATCAATATTTTTTGTTCATTATATCAGTTTCACTGAACATACTGTGAATGCAGTTTTGGTAACACTTTCTATGAATCCGGTTTATAAAGTCATTTATAAACCTTTATAAAGTATCCATAACGCTTTATAACATTTGTCATAAGCCTTTGTTAATGTTCATAGATGTTCATAATCATAGTCATAAATTGTTATAACCTTTTGGCATAAAGCTTTATAACACAAAGTGACAATGCAATATAACATGAACTTATTTAAACTTTTGATTCTTTGGATGTTTATAAGTTGATGAAAAGTTAGAATATATCATTTATAATGCATTATGTCACTTTGTGTTATAAAGCTTTATGGCATGTTCTTATAACACTTTATGAGTGTGGTTATGTACATCTATGGACATTAACATAGTATTATAAAGCATTATGAATACATTATAAAGCTTTATAAATGTGTTTATAATGCCGTATAAATACCAGATTTAGGTTAAGTGTCCCCGCAATTTTTTGGGGTTACACATTCTATGAATTCTGTATTTATAATGCATTATAAATGCTTTTATAAAGTATTCATGATGCTTACAGGACTAAAACCGAGCAGGTATTATTTGAGTGGTTGATGAAACCTAGCACTGCAGTGATACTAAAGGCTGGTGGTATTTTAGTGTTTTTAAACCTGTTAAACACTGGATCCGTGCAATATTGACACATTTTTTACTGCTCTAATTAGTAGATTAGTGATTTTAGTGACAGAAGCTCATCTGTTGCTGCACACAGTTTGTATTTGTCATACATGAATGTTTCCTACAGGATGCTAATGTTTTTGATGGCATGAGGGTTTAATCATTGCTCACAGCATTGGTTATCTGCTTACATGGAGGTACCATGGATATAGAAACCCATATTGATGATTTGGAGAAACATAGAGCTGTGAAGGTCCACTCTTCATGTCTATTTCAGCAGGGCAATGCCATGCCTGATTCTGCAGGACAACAATGTGTCTTCATAGACATATGGTTGACTTGCCTTACTGCAGACTAGATCTGTCATCTATTAATAATGCACAGAGCATCATGAATAGAAGAAGCAAACAATGGTGACCACGTACTGCAGAGCACCTTAAGTCTTGTATTCAGCATCAAGGGGCCAAGTAACTTATATGCTGAAGGCCAAAATAACTGCAGTCATGGCATTTGTGTTTGATTCAAAATGATCTAATCACAGTGGTAAACACACTTGTGCGGTTGCTCCATTCAGCTGTGGATTTATTTAATAAAGCCTCTTTAGCCTTCCTGACATATAAAAAAAAACAATTTGGGTTTTTCTGTTGATCCTTATAACCTTGTCAGTTATTTTATGTCTGAGTACATAAATTCAGTTTGTTTCGTTCGCTAACAGAAATTCTTCACAGGAAGAATGGGGAGCAGAAAAAAAAAGTCGAACCTGAAAAGTCTGAGTAAAGCTCTGATTGTTAACAAAAATCCTTTCCCCAGGTCTTAACGGTTGCAAAATGATCCAAATGCTTGATTTTGGTTATGATTGCATCATGTGAGCTTGTACATGGCCGCGGTTCCTTGCGGTGTGCTTGTGCATTGTTCCTGGAGGTATTAAACTACCAACAAGAAAAACTCAGCGAGGACATTATGTCACCTATGACATGTAGCCACACGCTAAATGGGTCGCGCTCAGACTGTGGGTCACTGTAGTATTATGCTTTTCAGGTTTAAACAGCACATGCAATAAGAAGTAATACAACACGAGAATAACAGAACAGATTCAGGAATACGAGACCCAAAATCGTCTCATTTTAAAACAAATATGCCCGAACACGAACTAGTGACTGTTATGGTAGCAGAGCTTGATTTGGTCTTCAAACAGGCATGTAATTTGCTACATAAATTCCAAAGCGCGGATTTTCTTCTCGCTGCCCCTCGGAAGGAAGTGAACGCTGACCTGACACTGTCCCTGAGCTAATTTTCTTAACACATTCTGCACTTTTAAATAATTTAGCACGCTAATTTAGCATGTGAACTTCTCACTCAGACCACTTCATGATTCAATTCCTGACTTGTATTAAATCCACTCGGGCCTTAATGGAGACGTATCAGAGGGTACGTTTCAACAAATCAGTTGCATATACGCATATATAAAATCTATGTCCTTAACAGACCCAGGTGCTAAACATGTAAAAAAACAGCTCGGTACATCTATTATCCAGATGCTGTATTAAAACAGACATCGGTCCTAGTTGATTAAATCTTATTTCAGAACATCCTTGAATTAAACAGCTCATGGAGTTCACAGGGTATTAAAGGTGGCAATCTCAATTAGGTTTGCTCATTTAGCCCGCGTCATTTCCCAGTTGCAGAGGATGGGGGAGAACACTTGTAATTAAAATGGGGAATGGGAGGAGGTAAAAGAGGAGCAGAGCGAGGCAAGGTTAGAGAGAGAGAGAAGGCTCTCTCTCACTCTTCATCTGTACTAAAAGTCTTCTAGGAATTAGAAGCACCACAGATGTGCGCCCTAAAATCCGCACAAGGACGGGCCAAGATGGATTACCAGTGCTGTGCTGGATGATTCTAACTTTGAAAAATGATATCAACCCCTCGCTCCCTGAAGATAAATCGGATCCCGCTGAGTCCGAAAAGCAAAGCAACGAGCATGCTGACCTAATCTCGTCAAACATCTTCATCATCCCATGTGCTCTACATAACGTTATTTTGACTAGCTAAAGAAATTTGGCTCCAAAGCTACAGGGAAGGGAGATCATTTGGCTAATTAAGCAGGTTTTCTTTCTCGTCGAACTTCAAGAAACCAGACATAAAATGCACTATTCCCTGTTGCCCTTCAATTAACTCTGTGCATCAATCGTGTAATCGGTACACATGACATTAGTGGTGGTCGATGTGGTGTCCACCGTTGTGATTGACCAATTGACTCTTGCAAAAAAAATCCATATGTATAGATCGTCTAAAGCACAGCCTTCCAACATGCCATATCAAATTATGCCCTGATGGTTAAAGAACCATTTAGTCAGCGTAAGCAAAAGCAAGCTACAGGTCAGAGAAGTGAACTGTGCTCCTTACGGTTTTTCTTTTTGCTAAAGGGCAATGCAATAAGCTGTAATAAACACGGTGTGTGTATATATATAAGAAGGAAACCTGTAGCTTTGGGGCACGATTCAATCCTCTGCTGTGCCAGATGACATTCCCAACAATACGCTTTTTGAATTTCCCCGGCGAGCGAGAAAGATAAAAAAAAAGCAAACTGGCCAGATGAACATCTGGGTAGGTAAGCCAGTCATTTCAAGGTGGATGGTAATGAAGGTGTTGTGGAGGAGGAAGGGCTATGTGGACATTAGAGTTCCCTATTTTGCAGTCTTTCATTATGTTGTCTCAAGAGACCAGAGATTCAGCCTTCCAATTAAAAGCAGATGTTAAACAGATAAGGGAAATTAAAGGACATAAACAAAATGTGACATTTGGAACTTGATATACAAAGTTCATCTCATTGTAAGAATACCAGTCCAAGACCAAGTTTATAGATCTCTTTAGCTGTCAGCATTGTGGGTTCAATAGCTTGCATTCAGTATCACGTACTGACTCTGGCTTACAGGACAGTCTCTGGATCTGGCCCCTTTTACCTTCAGTCCATCTTTACTAAGTATGCTTCAACTCGTTCACTACACTCTAGTGATGAATGTCGCCTGGTGATTCCAACTCACCGTGGCGCCAATTCTCACTCCATTTCATTCACCACTGCTAAATGGTGGAATGACCTTCCCAACAACATCCGTAAGGCTGACTCACTTAGCATTTCCAAGAAACTTCTCAAAAACACACCTCTTCCACAGACACTTGCTATAAAATAATATTAATAAAAATATAGCCAGATCGAGTGATGTGCAGGGATGACGGTGCTGCAGTTTAGCTGTTTTTTCCTAAAAATACTGACTTGTGTTGTCTCATTTGTAAGTCGCTTTGAATAAAAATCTCTGCTAAATGACTACATTTACATTTGGTCATTTAGCTGACGCTTTTATCCAAAGCGACTTACAAGTATCCCTTGCGGTTAGAACACAGGGTTGATACAGCACCCTGGAGCAATGAGGGTTAAGGCTTAAGGACCCACATTGGTAACTTCAGTGGACCTGGGATTTGAACCCACAAGCCTTAGATTGCTAGCCCAACTCTAATCACGGAGCTACCACACCCACCCTGACTAATGTAAATGTAAATGTAAATAAAATATTTCATCTTTAAAATTTATTTACTAACAATTTTCTGTAGGGTTAACATAAAAAAATCAATGTGTGCTTTGTGTATTTGTTATATATATTTTCTCTTATTGGACCACTAAAAGCCAATTAACCTTTTTATTTATTTCCCCTGGGCGGCACGGTGGCTTGGTTGTTGGCACGTTCGCCTCTCAGCGCTGGGGATTCCCGGTCTGAATCCCAATCTGGGTGGAGTTTCCATGTTCTCCCCATGTCTGCGTGGGTTTCCTCCGGGTTCCCCGGTTTTCTCCCACATCCCAAAAACATTGAATGCTCTAAATTGCCCTGTATAGTGTGTGTGGCTGTGTGTGTGAGTACCCCCGCGACCCTCATAAAGGAATAAGCGGAACATAATGAATGAATGAATGAATTTATTTCCCCTTTTTTCAACAGAACTGTACGCCACGTGATTCATGTTAAAATTCCTGTTTAGAAAAACTACACCTAATGTTTCTCATCAGTAAGATATCATAGTTCCTGAATCCCAAACGCAGAACAGAAAAAAACATCCACTATCCACATTTTTTGCTAAGTAGCACTTTAGACAAGAAATCCACACACTGGCCAGATGTTTAAAATCACAGTAATGTTAGTACACTCTACCCTCATTCCACCAGCTCTGCCTGTCATCATCAGTGATGCAGTGATTCAAAAGAGGGTCCTTACCAGATAAAAATACATTCACATCCAAATCAAGACCACCATATTTTCTCCTTTATATCCAAAAGCATGATTCTATTATATGAGTATAATTCAATACATACTGCCCACCTTTAAATAGCAACATGTTAAATATATTCATTTATTTTCTAAACGGTTTTTCACCATCACAATTGAGCTTCTGGAACCTATTCCAGTGTTCATAGGGCAAAAGGTGGAAAAACAGCAGGTCATCAATCTATAGCAAGGCAGACATAAAAATGCAATTTTTTATCGTTACCTAACCAACCAGCTTGTTTTGAGACTGTGGGAGGACATTGGAGCTCCCTGAGGAAACCCATGCAGACATGGACGCAAACACACATTACATTTACATTTGGTCATTTAGCAGACGCTTTAATCCAAAGCGACTTACAAGTACCCCACTTTAATAGTTGGGGTCAGAACACAGGGTTTACATATAGAATCTCTGAAGCAATGAAGGTTAAGGATCTTCCTAAAGGACCCACATTGGTAACTTCATTGGACCCCAACCACTGAGCTACCCCACCCTCACACACAAAGACGAGTAGCTCCATTAAATAACTAAAACGTAAATCATTATGTATTGATTTCATAAGTATTACCACGATTTGAAGACGACTAATAGATATAGTTCATTAGTGTATTAAGAGATTGTGACGCTGTGGCGTTGGGGGGCGTGGCGGAGCCGCGGCGCTGATCAGGGTTGATTAGCGTACCTAAAGCGGCTTTGCCTATCGACTGTGTGCCACCAAATAAGCTGCACAATTTTACACCGCGAGGAGAGAGAACGACCACGGAGCTGGTGGGACGGAGGACCCAGCACGGCTACCGCAAGAACTGTTAAAGCTCAGGATTCTGTAAGTAGTCGTGTTGGGTCGTTAAAAAAAAGCCAGTTCTGTGTGTTACACTCCGGTCTCCGGTTCTCATCTTTCCCACCCCGCGACACTGGTGCCGTAACCTGGGATGGATGAGGACGTACGTGGCAGAGGGTGTCACCTGCGAGCTGCCCGGGTATTTTCTCCAGTGGGGACGCACGCCAAGGCAAAGCGGAGGTGGGCGGGGCAAGCGGAGGGTCCAGCCGCCGACGATGGAGCAGCAAGATGCCGGGTGGCATCGCTCATCACGGCGAATCCGGGGAGGCGCGGAAGGCACCTGCCGCCGGACTGCTGGACCTGCCACTTCAACCCTGATCAGCGCCGCAGCTCCGCCACGCCCCCCAACGCCACCGTGTCACAGAGATCTATTCAGATTCTCAAAGAAGAATACACACCACAAAAGAAGACACAAAAGCATAGGAGGCCTAGTATAAACAGATGTCAGGTGGAGCACATGTTCGAACCCAAAATGACAGAGCTATGGCAATAGCTGTCCTCCTCGAGTATTTTAGCCACTGTTCAACAAGCTTTGATTCAACTGGAACAGAGCCGGCATGGCAGATGTGCTTTTTGAGTGGAAATTGTCTTGACAGCACTCACTTTATGTGTTTTCAGTCATTGAGGCTGCGACTCTCTCCAACTGGCTCAATCGCTTTAAAGGACTACAGTTGGTTGTGTGCCTTCTGCTGCCTTTAGAAACATCTGGTCCAGCATTAACTTTGCATTATCTTTAAGACAACTTAACATGAACCTTGATCTACATTTGTATAGACGTGTTCACTGCCAGATTCTGCCTTTGCTTCACTGTATTATACTAGTGCTTTAACTTTTTCGCCTTTTTTGTCGTAAAATACATACCTTTCCTCAAACTAAACCCCATTTGGAGAATAATTTGTACTATTAATATATGTCTATAGGCAGCACACACTATATAAGCATAAATGCTTTCTGTTCTTTTGACGGAAAGAAAAGACCATTTCCACCTTCACTTTTATGACCATGGTTAAGATAAATGCTTTGTCCTAAGCACCTGTACATGACCCATCATTGTTCAGTGCCAGAGCGTAATGTAATTTTACAGGCACAATGTCATAGCAATAAGCTTATTACAGTACACTGCTCATTACGTTTGAAAATTTATTAAAAGGTCCTGAGAAAATGCTGCTAACTCTTGCATAATCCACTGTAACTAGGACTGTCATCCCATAAATGTCAACGAATCCCATTCCTGTCTGCAGGTGGCCTATATTCCCATTAGGCATAATATTGTTTAATTTCCTGCTGCTGGCAGCATATTATGTTAAGGTCAAAAGCCTTCATTTTCAATGCAGACGAAAAATGAAAAACACAAAAAAATTGCTTGGACCTTGAAACACAATATAATGCAAAATAAATGTGCACATCAGGAAAACCTTAAGGTTTTATTGTATTATGTATTAATGTGAAAATAACATTCATTGCAGAGAACAAATTTTTAAAAAGCTATACATTACATAAATATATATTATTTAAACTTTGGGCTATATGTTCGAATGATGCCAGGGGGAAGGGGGGGCAAAACAAAAACAATGTGAGAGAAAGTAATTTAGACACCTGCCAGAGGTTCCGCTTATGGTCTATATGGAGGTTTTGTAAAAAGTGTGGAAAGAGTTCCACCGTTACCAGAAACGGAACTTCGGTGGAAGTTACACCAGCATTTTGTATGTAATGCAATTTGTAGCTAAAGCCTGTTTACGTGCATAATAAATTGTGTATACAATTTATCTCTGTGTATGTCACTTAATTATATGACAGTTCATTCATTCATTCATTCATTATCTTCCGCTTATTCCTTTATGAGGGTTGCGGTGGGGTTCCCCATGCGCATCCAGGGGAGAACGTCTCGGGCGCTGGGCAGATACACCCAGGACAGGGCGCCAATCCATC
>JAOUQT010049878.1:0-21134 GCA_025769995.1 Xyliphius kryptos
CAAGTATGGACTTGCATTTTACCAACACACACACACACACACACACACACACACACACACACACACACACATTTCCACGTACAGCGTCGCGTACACGGAAGGAGTACATTTTTATTTCTCATTGCATGTCAAGCGCTGGCGTCGACCAGAGGTAAGTTTAATCCGCATTGTTGTGTTTGTTTCTCACTTTTAAATGGGTTTGTTTGTTTGTGAGCGACGTTATCGTCTCCGAACAGTAAAACGTGTATCATCCGATAAGAAACGACGGACTGTGACAAACACACGCACACACAAACACACACGCACACACAGAGAGGGGGAGTCACGAAAAAACCCCACTCGGACATGTTTTCTGCCCTTCAGTCTGCTCGTCGGTCACAGTTGAAACGCTTTAATGAGACGCGACGTCGTGAGATTCGCAGGCCTGTCGCTCGTCTTCTCATGGAGCCATGATGTCGGACGCGTCCCGACAAGTTGTTTTTTTTCGCTTCTACAGTGAATTCATCAAACTGCATAACTTTGATTTCTGGTCTCGTGAGACTGGGCTACAGTTCTCAGAATAACCCCGCGTTTATATAACGAACTATTACATTCGCACGTCGGTTGTGTTGTGTAACCGACATCAGAAGACTTGGCATACAGGTAACAAACTCGTAACTTATCAAACTTGTACTACAGTATTTCAGAAAGCCTGCTTCGGTTTCCAAACGTTTAATGGCGAACTATTTGTTGTTTCTTGAGTTATTAGTTCAGTATACCGTAAAAAAAGGATTCGGTAAAACTTGAAATCTGAGGCCTGCTGAGTTTCTGTTCCCTGTTCGTTTCAATCGACATGTTGTTTATTCGGCTAATTCTCTCCACTTTATTTAAACATTATACAAATTGGATTGGGGTTATTAGCACCTTAAGGACTTTACACTCAGTGACTGCTTTCAAGCCCGGTGTTTGGAACCTGGCAGCAACAATAATAAACCCCCTTATCACATGGGAAACTGCTGCAAAGTCATTAAAATGAATGTATTTAGATGTTCGGTTGGCTTTATGTGTAGGCTCTCAAATGCATTATCATATCATTTGCAAATTATATTAAATATGGTGGTTTTTTTAAATTAAAAAACGCTCTGTGGTGAACACAGAGCATTGATTGTGCAGCAGGTTGCATGTCAGAGGCCTGCCACAGCTTGGCAACCTGTATGGAAAGGATTTTTTTAAAAAAAAGGATAAACATGAAGAAAAAGGAAGTCATTAAGGTGTTTTCACTTGTCCAAACAAAAGTCAGCTGCGATTAGAACTTTACCACTAGTACATGCAATGTGGCAGATCATAGATATACTAAACTCCTAAAAATAAATGTTGTGCACTATAGAATTTACTTAGATCTAAAGATGGATGACATTCGCTCACACACAACTTAATAAGCTCCATTATATTGAAATTTAATATAGTAAAGTGTTTATTTCTTTTTTGTGATTAGTGTATGTCATACAGAATGGATGTCTGGAGCTTAAAAGATCTTACGCAATTCCTTTTTTCATAGTAGTTTGGCACTGCATTATTGGTCTAGATTTCATTCGACAAGTCAGAGCAGGAGTCAGTTCCTGGAAGTATTCAGGAGACTGAGGATCTTAAGCTTGATTTCGTAATCTGATTAGTGGATTTCACGGCATGGTTCTGTCTTTTTATATCCTATAATAATAATACCTTATGGATGATTTTTTTCAGGTTTTTTTTATTGATTTATTCTTAAAAAAAACCATCCAACCACTGGTACTTAGGGTTTGTTAACAACATAGTTAAAGCCTTAAAACCAGACCGTAACCAGTATTTATAGGTTATGTGTTCAATAATTACTTTTAATATAAGCTTAGCTAATTAAAAAATATAAAAATCTGTTAGCTTGAGTTTACAGTTATTTTAATAATATCTTTTTTTTTATTCAACATTTACAGTGAAATTGTTGTTAGAATTTTCTTTACAGGATTTGTGTCTCACACTCTCAATGCTGCTACACATTTGGCCGAATAAATAACAGTATGAATCAGCAGTATAGTTGTTCCTATTAGAAAATATGTATTACTTCTGTGCACCACACTGAGGTTTACAGTAAAAGAATGACAAAAGCATTTAGTTTTTCCCTCTTAACCACAGATCACTTGCATGAGAAATCGGTATGTGTAAAAAGTTAAATTGCATTTTTTTTAAATAAACTTTTGTACTGTATCATTACGTTTTATGTTTATATGCTTATGGATGTTTATAGCTCTCAATAAATTACAATCTCAAACTTTATTAGGTTAGGATCAGTGGTTCAGAAAAAGCCTGCTTAACATGTTGCATTGACCAGATGGTCAAGTGTAAGAGAAGTAGTGGGTGTTTTTGCTAGTCTTCAGGGAAGTACCACTCATAATCAAATTTAGGATAAAGTATTTAATAGCCTCACCACAGACATTTCACACAGAAAACTGTATTCAAATATTTAAATCTTTCAGCAAGTCCAAACAGTGTAAAAATGCCCATTTTGCAGAGGGATGGACTTCAGTAAACAGATGGTAAACATAATAAACTGTCAAATATACTTTTATACAAGTAGCAGTCTTCATATGTGAACTAACTGACCATAGATCTTTGTTCTCATTTACATTTTTACAGTTAAACTTAATAGCATGATTGCTAAATATCAATATGAAATATCAATAGCATATCGATTAATATCAAATTGCTATATAACATCATAACATATCCTTATGTATAGAGCATTGAGCTTTTGACCTAAAAATCTGCCAATTTAGCAGAATTAATTCCTAGGGCTGTATCAGAGCCATCTTTTGTTATTATTTAAACCTCAGGGGTTTGTTTAATAGTTACTAAATAGGGCTGCAGAACATATGTAAATGTTAAATTAAATATTTGCTGATTGTATTTGTGCTTTAGTGAAGCCGTAGTTCAATATCATTGTAATTGCATTAGAATCTGATGCAGCAAAATATCAACTGCTTTATATGCTAATATGAGGAAATATGCTAACCTACAAATTGTATACATACTTCCTATTTTATATTCCTAATGTGTTTTTATATCTAACATGACTTAAAGCATTAACACAAAAGCTGTGACTGTGCAAATTTGAAAGAAAAAAAGAACAAAAAAATCTGTTTATTTGTAAAGCTTATAATTTTATCCATCACTTAATAAGCAAATGAGTAATTAGCTGTTTTAAACCACATTTTATTACGTACATCTGGTTAGCAGGCCGTGTTAACGATTGAACCAACCACAATCAATATGTTTAGGCATGTAAATATAGTCAAGACAAATTGTTGAGGTTTAAACTGAGCATCAGAACAAAAAAGAAAAGAAATTTAAATGATTTTTGAACAGGAAGTGGTTTTTGATGCATGTCTGGTTGAACTGGTCTGTGTATTTCAAAAATCCCTACTGTACTGGGCATTAATATTTTTACATGAGGGTATTACCCCTTTTTAGTATCACACAGAGGGGATTTATACACTTTATTTTTGGAGGGTGGGGTTCTACTTGAGCTTCCATTATCCTGTTTGCTGTGGTGTTCTGTGTTGAATCATCTCCTGCTGTAAGAGAAATGCCATCCGAGTGGTAACTTAGATGATGTATTGTAACATTGGCTGGTTAAAGGAACAGCATCATATTTTTTTTTAGAAACCGAGCAGCTCATTTTAGCAAAAGTTCAAGTAAGAGATTTATTTTAAGACAGGTAGCCTGAACCTTCAGTTTGGTAACGTTACGGTCACCCGTCAGAGGACTAATGCGAGTCCTTTTGAATTCTAATGGTTTGTTCTGAGTGATTTCTGATTGATAAGATGTGGATTTGGATTTTAGCCAGCGCTTCATATTTGCATGCCTTTATTGAAACCTATCTTGAGAAAAACTCTGCAGTGGCAGATGGTACTTGTAGCTCTGTTTACACAGTGAGAGAGACGAATAGTATAAAGTTTGTTTTCTTATTGCAAAACCTTGCAAACGTTAGCTTACTATTATTGTTACAAAAAGTGTTTGGGAATTTCCCCATATTCCCTTACTATAATTTAAGCCCTGATTTACATAGGGTTGACAGAGAACGGTCCGCGAAAGAGAACTTATCCAGTGAGCAGTGGTTCTGTAAGCAAAAATGCCTTGTTGATTCCAGGTGTCACTAGAGAATTGCCAGGCTGGTTCCAACCGATCAAAATAAAACAGTAACATCAATAAACACTTTTTAAGTTTGGAAAAATGTTGTTTAGTCTGATGTTTTTTGTTTGCTGTGGCATTCAGCTAGTAGGTTCAGATTTTGGCTTCTACAACGTGAGTAAATGTCATCAGTGGTTCAGTCTGCTCCTGGTAGTGTAAGCCTGTTTGGGTGGTGGTTTGCGTGTGTGAGGGAGAGAATGGAGTTCCTGGCACTCATTGGTTCCCTTAATTGTACAATTAAGTCTCCCAGAGTGGTGGTGTTTAGGACATCCATCTCTTTATAACCACAGTGTATGTATCTTCTGAAGGCTACTTAGAGTAGGATGATGTTCAAGGTTTAAATCATCTCAAACTGGTTTCTTAAACATGACCGTGAGTTCACTGCACTAACATTATGACCTCCACAGACTGATCTTATTACAAAACACGGAAACAGGACAGCAGATTTACATCGTGAATGTGCAGCCTACTAGTTTTCAACAATTATGTGGTGCTTCCATTGTCAATATGGGCTCAAGTCTCTGAGAAATGTTTCCAGAAATGACAAGTTAAGGCACTTAAAAACAAAAGGGGGGTCCAACCCAGTTCTCACGAGGTGTACCTCATAAACTGGTCATGTTATCATTCAGTATATGTTACTTTTAAATTGGGCGTGCTCAATATGTCGGTTGCGAACGACAGGTTGATCAGACAGTTCATGATGGTAGATCGCAGTGGAACACTCCACGTCACATACTGTAGTTTTCCACTTCTTTATGATGCTTTTCTCCCCCTGCTGGTAATTTGTATTTATTCATCATATTTGCGATGAAACTGGCAGTGCGTTTTCATTGGTTAAATCTGTCACATGGCATGATCAGGTCAGGCTTCAGTGTCTTCATATTTGGATATTGCATGATATGCTGTTAGCTTATGTTCCAGCTTGTTGTTGTTCTCTGCTGTTGTTACATTTTGGAAATTATATAATTAAATTAGGTTTATATTTAATTATACTCTAACAAGTGTAAAAGTAATGTTTTTATATGTTGCATAAACTTATTTGTCAAACAGCAATTACGTATTAGCATTATGTATTTTAATAATCAACTTGATGAGTGTAAAAAGTTTTAAACATCCATCTATCCATTATCTTCCTCTTATTCTACTACGGGCGCGGTGGGGTTTCCCATGCCCATCCAAGGGAGAACATCTCAGGCGCTGGGCAGATACCCCCAGGACAGGTTGTTAATCCATTGCTGGGCACACACTCACTCACACATCCACACACAAACACACACTATACGGGGCAATTTAGAGCATTCAATTTACCTGGAATCCACGTTTTTGGACTGTGGATGGAAAACCCACGCGGACATGGGGAGGACATGGAAACTCCACCCAGACCAGGATTTCGAACGCGGAATCCCCAGCACTGAGAGGCGAATGTGCTAACCACTAAGCCACTGTGCCGCCCAAGTTTTAAACATTAAAGTATCACGATGACCTGTCCACTGTCCACTTGTTTTAAAAAAGCTTCTTTACATTGTTTTCTACCAACTCTGTCTATGTAAACATAGTCGTGCTTTACAACATTAAGATGATTCAGACCATTAACCACTATCATGCATTTCTCACTGGTCTCTCACCTTGCAAAACTTAACCCAAACAAATCCATAAAACTCCACTACTTTCCCCATCCACTGGTTTCTCGTTGTTATTGTTGTCTGCGGTTAGTATTATACAGCCATGAAATGATCTGGTCAGTCATATTGGATCAAATCGTCAATAGGCTGGTACTTGATCATACTGCAGAACAACTTATTGACTCATAACTTGTTGCTCCGGATAAAAACTTCTGCAAAATGATAACTGTGTTGCCATCACGTCTTGCACAAAACCTTATTTTAAGACGCATATATTGTTTTATATCCAAAATACCACCATACTGACCACGTTCTAAAATTGTCACGTGAACTGTTTTATTAGTATGAATGTGCATGTAAAAGTTGCCCTGGGCCACTTCTAATGGGGGAGCATGACATGCAAAACGGCTGGCATGAATTTTTAAAGCACTAGGTCATATGCACTGCTTAACATGCATCCTAATTGTTAGCATTTTAAGATTAAGGGTTATTCATGCAACCTTATCACTAAATTAATAACAAGATTGTAATTCCAGGTATTTTGTGCAACGGTGTTGATAAAGAGACTCGTGTCTAAATATTTGCTCATTAAATGAGTTTTTTTTTTTAAATGGTCAGTAATCATTTTCTGCAATAACCTGCATTAATGTACTTAAGGCTTACAGTCAAATGCAAATATGTACCTTTTATATTAAGCTGGGACTCCCCTCACTGTCACGGTTCTCTTAGTGACTCATTTTTAGACACTTCCTTTCATGCTTTTTTGTTGTGCTGCCAACATTTCTGCTGTGTCATAAAGAAGCTCTTATGTGTTATTGTAGTAAACTGACAGAAAAACTCGAAAACCTGTGTGAAGTTTCCAATTACCAGAATTGGAATTTGTTAGTCACGACACACTGGGTATATGATTTACAGCTTTATACTGTAGATGCAGTTCTTAGTAGCAATTAATGTTCACCCTGATTCACCTCGAAGCTTGATAACCAGATGTATGCCTAACATTTGTTTAACGATTTATTGCACGTTAAGCCATGATGTTTGCTTTTAAAAGAAAATTACATTATACAGCAACCCTCTTAATTGAGGTAAACTGATAGAGTTTGGGTGGAAGTGTATACAGTTTACATTCTCTGAACAGCACAATGGAGGAATCGCGACTAAACTAAACAAATGTGCTGCTGCATTTGATTCACTTAAACATGACTCTGACTTGATTCCAAATCCAGACAGCATGCTTACAACTACAGTTTGAACTCTTGTAAACAGACCATGCAATGCAGTTCACAAAGAAAGGTGGCTGTGTTTGTTTTATAAAACTTAAGGGAGGTGCAGAGACCTGCCATAATGATCACCTGTTATTGTAGCATCCATGCTTCCATGTGGGCATTAGAACATTGTAGAGGCCATGTGCTTTACGCCTTGACTTGTTTGCTAAAAAACTTGCAGATGAAGCCATCACCGCACTACAAATCCTGCACCAATTACATGCTAGTAAAAATACAACAGTACTTATTGTTTTTGCATACTTAAGTGGCTTTACTGCAAACATGCTAAAGCATGTCACTGATTGTAGTTGAAGAACACTTGTTTTAAAATAAGTACTTGGATGGTAGGAGTGTACACCTAAAACTATAGGTGTTAGTCTTCCTTGGACTCACAATTCCACTCCATTCGATTACCTGTCAAAGGATAGTGATTTAATTACAAAAAGATTTTGGATACAACATTATGCATTATAATGCATCTTGCCTTCATTGTTTTCTTTTTTCTCTCTTTATTGTTTTCATTCTCTTCCGCTTAATCCTCTACTAGGGTTGCATTGGGGTTCCCCATGCCCATCCAGGGAAGAATGTTCTGGGCGCTGAACAAATACCCCCAGGACAGGGTGCAAATCGGTCGCTGGGCACACAGCACTTAATTTACCTTGAATCCATGTTTTTGGACTGTGGGGGGAAACCCACACAGACACGGGGAGAACATGGAAACTTCACTCTGAGATTCGAACTGGGAATCCCCAGCGCTGAGAGGCAAACGTCCTAATCACTAAGCCATGGAGCTTTTTTTAAATATCAGATTAAACCTTTTTTAAGTAAAAAAAAATTTTTATTTAATCCTTTTGTTTAAGTACTGTGAAAGTAAAATCTTTTTCAATGCATGATATATCATCTTACAGGTTTTACATGATATAAAACCAGATAAAGCTTTTGGCATCAGGAAAGTGTGTAATATAAAAGGTACAGAATATCAATCACCAAATTAATAAACAAAGACTATACAGAAAAGGAAGGAGAGCTTTATTCATTCACAACACACAGCACATGTTGTATGGAAAATCTTCTCTCTCTCGCTCTCTTTCTCTCCCTCTCTTTTTCACATCTCGCGCACACACACACACAGCTAGAGCAAAAATAAGAGCCCCTAATGTGATGGATACTTGCTTGTAATTGTAATACATTCCAATTGTTGGACTTGTAATAAAAAATGTTAAAGGTTTAAACATTTCAAATAATTTACAATAAAACAGAATGCTAGCAAAACAACTATTGGTGTCACATTCTGATGTATTCACAATCGGCTAAAAAGGTGAAACACAGCGCAAGTGTAGTTTAAAAAAAAAAAACGACTACTTAAAGCAACAATGCTGAATTTCACAATTCAAACTGGTGACATATTTATAATATTGTTGTGGAATAGTGATTTAATGTTAAAGTGATCTTTTAACAATACTGTTTCTGTTCCTTTTTTCTTATGCTGGTTGAAAAATCCATACTTAAAAAACACCAATGCCTTTACTTACTCACTCATCACTGATTCTCCCACTTCCAGGATATCTACAAGGCTGAAATGTGATTCCTTATCATGTCCTTGAAAAAAAAAAAAATTATCCTCCTGATAAATTTACGTAAGAAAGCAACTGCGTGGACACCGCGGTCACAACTCGTACTATATACATTTCAGATTTTTAATGACCTCAAACTTCACTCTATAATAATACGCTTATTTTAAATAAATAAACTCCAATGCCATGACTTAAACACTAATACGTTTCAACCATCAGGTTATCAAGTTTTCCACCGTAGTGCAGCTTGGTTGGTCTGCTAGTTGAACACAAACCCCACTTTCTCATAGATCTAGTATGTAGTTTGTGACATTGTTAAGGTTATGCAATGTACAATCAGGCTTGGTTTGAAATGCAGTGAGATCAAGTTTTTTAAACTGCCGTTTTGTGGATGTTGTGAAATCTTTTAAACAACTTTGTCATTGAAAATACACATGAAATGGGTAAGATGGTCTTTATTATTATTTTAGTTATTCAACGAAACTTTGGTAGGTCTCGGTGAGCCCAGCAGCAACAATAAAATTAAGATAAAATATTGAATATATATTAAAAAGTACAACAGAAGAAATAACAAAATATAAAAAATAAAAAAACTTGGTATTTGTGTAGTTAGAATAATTTAACAACTTTGTTTACTAACCATATTCCACAGCATCTTGTCTAATTTCCATAAATTTTTTTTTTGTTAAACCTGTGTGGTTTTAAACATTGTTGTTTTAGATCCATTGTATATTTTGCATTAGATTCCCTTCAGGCAGCCGATTCGGTCATGTTTTATATACTGTAACATCATGCCTGAAGCATTGCAGATCACATGTCCAAGATGACATTTAATTTAACTTAATCTTAACGTTCTGATAACCAACCCTCAATGCTTTTAAAGTGCTGCCTTGAAACAAAGGTTTTCCTAGTCTCCAAAGAGCAGCAATTCTATTTTAAGTTATTGGTTATTTATAAAATGGCAAATATAAAACTGTGAGCTAGATTGTATAATTTTAAGAAGGCATGTACCATATGCACGTTAAATAGTGAGGTGGTTTACATTTTGAAGCCATTTAAACAACCAGCAAGGAGACTGATACCTTTTGAATTTTTGCTGAACTAGATTGATGTAGACAGAGTTAGTCCTCTAAATACTGGACATAAAATCAAACTGAGCATCTGGTTTCTCCTAAGGTACATGTAAGCTTAAAGACACGTATACATATGTTCGGTGATACTGACACACGTTCGCATCACCACACAATCAGGCTGTTAATTATTTAGCATATTAAAACAATAATGCTCTACTTAGGTTTCAGATGATGCGTCATGTTTGTGGTTGACCCAATGTTTGAGTTCCTGCTCAAATTGATTTTACAACCTAATCTAGCCAGTGTTGCCAGTTGCGGATGCAACGCCCAGTGAGCTGCAATGACCCAGCACTGAGTGCAGTGGGCGCAGACATTTCTGGCGCCAGGTGCAGCTGCATCTGCGTTCCTTCAGCGTTTCGTGGTTAAACAATCATGAGGGAGAAATGTAACACGTGAAAACAATTTACATTATGAAAGTGGAAAAAATGAAGAGTTGTTTAAACACATGGTGCTTACCTGAATTTTACCTTCAGATTATCTGATAATCCTAAATATTGGTCAACTTCTGCCACTCACAGGATATTGAATTAAATAATTCTGGTCTAATATTTTTGCCTTACTTACATTTAGTCATTTAGCAGACACTTTTATCCAAAGCGAATAACAAATAAAAGAGCAACATTGGTCAGTAGTTAAGGAGAAACCAGCTACACTGTAGGATCCTCAAACCTGAGCATTATCTGATGGCTTCGAATTGTAATTTTTAAAAAAAAAAATTTTAATTTTATTTTATTTTTTTTTAATAATAGCAAGGACTTGTGGAAGATATTTTTATTTTGAGATGGTTCTTTAAAATGCTAAATGACTCACTTTTATGGGCAGAGTTGAGTGATATCAGCAGTGCTGAACGATATGGAGTGAGAGTTAGCACCAAGTTTTTTTTTTTTGCTTTTTCCTTTGAGAGTATACATACAGTTATTGATAATCTGATAAAGTTTGAAGTCAAGCTTGTTTTTTAATATTAAAAATTCTTAAGGGTTCAGATTTTATTCTGTTTTTTTCATAGTTTTAATCATTTTTATATGTTTAAATAAAATATTCAGCAATTTTTTTTTTTTTTTTAATTCCATAGTTTATCAGCATATATGCAAATGGTAAGCACCAGCTGATCCTGTTATTGTGGCAGGCGTACAGCCCCAGAGATCTGAGTGCATCACATACCTGTGTTTTATTAATAACATTGTTGTCCATTAAAACTTTGGATGCTGACTGTAATGACATCATTGTTGGCATTCATTGAAAGGGCACAAAACAGATGTGCAAGCTTGCAGGATCAGATTAAATTTACACTCTTAAATCAAGCAAGTTGTACAAGACCAGGAAACATCTACGCTCACTTCAGCGGTTTTGTAGAAGAGCCAAGAAAATCGAAACAAATGCTGTTTAGCGTTAATATGAATTTGGGTATTTTTTTGCTGTAGTTTTACTCACTCGTTTTTTGGTAGGGGACATGACAGGCTGTGGCATGCAAAGCAACTTCCTGTCAGCCCTCCTTACCCTGATGGGTTTATTAGGATGCACTACGAATTACTAACTTAATGCTGAAAGGTGCCAATTTTAAAATTCCAGTTAAAACATTCCACCATGCAGTTCCGCATGTATTACTCATCGGAGTCTTGTTCACAGTAATTAGGCATCTAAAACCTATTAGCAGTATTGACTAGACCTAAAAAACACATCTCAGGTGGGTCAAGTGTTTTAGGCCATTCGTTTACCCCATGGGCCTCAACCTAAACACAAAACAAACTGTCTGTGGGGTGTTTGCTAAATGCAGACAGGATGTTATTTAGCCCAGTTAAACACAATATTCCCCTCTTCATTTGTTTTTTAACCACAAAAACGATTCCTCTTGCTGTCCCTGTACCTCATAGTTTGTGGTGTGGGGGGTTAGATTGGGAATTGGGGTTAAGATTTCCAAATTTTAACTGACAATTGTTTCAATGCAAATATTTAATTGCCAAATATTTATTTTATAGACTAGATATAAAACTAAACTGTAAATTTTGCAAAGATTTATGTAAATTAAATGTTTAGTATGTAAATGATTATTGATTTGTAGAATCAACAATGAACGGTCAATAAATAATTCCAATTCTCATGTAATGACCTAGATCTTGAATAAGGTTCTTTCTAGAACTTTCTGTTTACGGTTGGACAAGCTGAGGAAAGTTATACATAATATTAAACATAAAATTGAACTTATTCAAATCTTTATAATATCTATTTTACAAGCTGTGCAACTGTAATTAAATTGACAGTGCTGGTGATGTCTGCATTTTCAGTCTTGCAGAAACAAGCCGAAGAATGTCAACATGCAAATCATTTTACAGCATTTTGATTTATATATTTTGTCAATAGATGCGATGCTGTTATAAGCAAACAATACTCCACCATACTCTGATTATACAAACATATATTTTCTGATGTTAAACTTAAAATTTGGTGTCAGAAGCTTAATGTTTAAACCAGTTTTTAAGAAGAAAAACAAACTTTAAAATGTGAAAGATAGGGATTACATATAAGACATGTAACACAATGTCCATTACTAAATTTTGAGTGTAGAGTGGTGTTGTAGTAGCGTTAAGTCCAAATTTTAGGTAAAGAACCACTCATTTTAAAAGTTTCCCTAAAGTTCAGAAGCCAGATTTGTCATATTGGTTTGGTTTGTCCGACTCTATACAGAAGCTGGATGAAATTTAGCGAATGTATTTAAATTGACCAATTAATCCTCTACTGGGTTTGAGGGGTGTCTGGGCAGATACAATCAGGAGACTACACAGTCCATAGCTGGACACACACTCACAAACACATACATTGTATAGTGTATAGGGACAAGTTAGAGAAGTCAATTTACCTTGAATCAATGTTTTTGGACTGTGGGAGGAACCCGGAGAACCTAGAGGAAACTGACAGGGAGAACATAGACACACCACCCTGGTTGAGCTTCAAACTGGATCCCCAGCGCTAGGTGGTGGATGTGCTAACCACTATGCCACCCACTGAAAGAAATGATTCAATAAATATAAAGTCTGTGGGGTGCCATCTTTTAAAATGTATTTATTTTTTGTAATGTGGAACATAAAAGGAATGTGTTGTAAGGCTCTTCCTATTAGAATTTGTAATTGTGTCATGTTCCTGTTTTTAATGGCAGTCATTTAAGGTTTTTCAGTCTGTTTTCAAACGTTGCATTGATAAACATGTTGAGGCAAATTCAGTTTCATGAGCCTGGCTAGTGCCACACCCATGATATTTTTGGATTGCTTAAAACATATCAAGTACAACAAAGCTCCATTGCTGTGTAGATGTGAGATTTTAAAAAAGAGCAATTACTAAAAAGTGGAACTACTTCTGCTTCATTACTCACTGCTTCATACCTACACAGACGCATTTGCCTCTAAGCTGCAGTTGCCATTCAACTTTCAAACCTGTTATGGTAAACGTGACTGTGTTTGGAGCTCCCAACATCGCAAAAAGACTTCAACTTAAATATTTTAATTCACAATACACACCATAATTGTTTTATAACTAACTTTTACACACACTTGCTAATTTCATCAAGACTGAACCAACCAAACCTTACTGCCTGCCTAACATGTAAATAAATTTTTATTCAGTGGATTAAACATATTTTTAGCTAAATTATTCCCTATTGATTTAATGTTTTTTTTTCACTGTTACAAGATGACTGTTTTCTCATTTTTTAATTTTTTTTTGCACCTTTAAGAAATACATTGGAATTATCGCTGACTGGTGGATCGGGTCAAACTGCTTGTTCTACCTGACTTTCAGGCTTATACCGCTTGAATTAAATTGATTCTGCTGAACTGAAACCACTATATTAACAGTTCCAGTGGCATTTTCAATGGCATAAAAAACCATTGGTAATCAGTAGCAGAATTTTTTTTTTATAAAAAAAAAACACAATCAGAACGAGCTAATCAGTGAAAGCACAGTGAGCTTATCAGGTCACGGTGGCAGATAGAGACAAGGACTGAGTATCGATGTGCAAAACTTATATGTAATTGACACTGAAGTCTAGGTCTCCAGCAATAAGCTGTTTGAATGCGCGGTCACAAAATTATTCTTTATAGATATTTTATACTCACTGTGCACTTTGTTAGAAACACTCGTACACAGTAAATTGCTGTTGTAACGCTTCCTCCTCGAGGTTTAATGTGTGGTTATCTGAGTTCCTGATATGTTGTAATAAAGATTTTTTTTTTTATTCCAACCCCCCCATTTTTAAAAGTGATGCTGCGCACGAGCGCCTGCACTTCTTTAACATTTTTATAGCTTCTTGTAGGCCTGGGCAATATACCGAAAATTTACGACGATAACCGACGTCATTTTGTTCAGATCATTATTTTCTGTGGCTTAAAAAAATGAAAGTTGTTTTGTTTTTTGTCGGCTACTTTCATGTTCCTTTAAGAGGCTGCTTGCCTTGCTTTCTGTAGGGTAGTCATGTGACTACGTGGCAATAAAAAGAGAATTGTACCATCAATATGGCTGTGAAGTATTTATGCCGGCCCTATACATTCTTTATTTTTGGGGTATGTGTGTATTAAAATTATCGTCCATTTATCGTTATCGAGGTGAAGCGCTCAATATATCGCAATAGTGATTTTAGGCCGTATCGTCCCAGCCCTAGCTTCTTGATATTTTCAAATGGACCACTTCATTCATCATTAAAATCATCTCTGCCATCTTTAATGCGTCATCCATTTAGGACCAACATATATAATCACTGCGATCTTCGTTTTAATATAAACTTCACTAAAAGCAAAAATAGGTTCATACATTTGTGCCACACAGTCCGCTAATTAAATGTACAGCTGTTTCTCATTAAATGCACTGTGAGTGTTTAAATATTAAAAATGAAATACTATAATTCATATATCCACTGTAAATATTAGTTTAAAAGAAGGCAACTTTGTTCATTAATACAACTTTGGTAAATATGCAATTCTGCTTTGTCAATTACAAAATTCAGTGGTTTATATCTGTTATCAGAATATTTTAGAATTATTTGGTGCCACCCCATAAACACGTTTACCAGCTGTTAACAATGAAGAATGGCCATGATGCACTTGTCTAAAAATCTAACAGCAGTCCTGCTTAATTAAATTGCCTAGCTTATATCAAGCATATTTTTTTATTGCCCCCATTTTCCATAACATCTATACAAGATGAGCATTTTCAAGCATGACTGCTATAAAAACTAAATATTTGTATATGTGCTGCATTAAACTACAATGTGTCTTTTAGTAACTTTTTTGGATGGTGGTCCCGCAGGCTCAAAAAAAGATTTTAACCAATAATTAGCAGTATGTCCTATAAATCTTTGATATCTTAAGTATAAAAATCTAGTAAAACGATGTAGCTGCTTTTGACTTGTATTATTACATATTTTCTGCTAATCTTTATTACACAGCTGGCTGCATCTACTTTCTTTGTGTTCTTTGGCTCCAAATATGACCAAACATTTTTGAATATTTCCTTACTGAAAAAAATCAGTTACATTATATCACAAATGGCAAATATGCTATGGATGTTTACATGAGCTGGATAAAAAAGCTCAGACAAGTGAAGTTTTAATATATTACTTAATCTATAACTCTGGACAGTTGGTCCTATTTACATCTTTTTTTCTGTAGTAAAATTACTTATGTGTTTTGTACATCACTTCACACAATCTAATCAAAACGCTGTTATTTAATATTTGTTTTTAATAAAATGTCATGTCCGTATTCTTCCTACACTAGTCCTAATCAGCTTAACCCCACCTGATAAGTTTAGTTTTGTAATCTAAACTACATATTTTTTTTTTTTGACAGCTGTGTTTTCATCTCACTATGACACAATGGAGACAGGTTTCCCAACATCTGTCCAGTATGCCCAATCATACAATTATGGGGCTGTACCCAGACATTTTCCCCATTGAGGTCAGATACTACCTTCAGGAATGGATTGAAGCCCAGCGATGGTATGACTTTTCCTTCATTACCATGTTTTACATTATATATTTATTTGGAGTAATCATTACCAGCTTTTATTTGATTCTCACTTGATATTAAAAATATTTGAATAATGATTTTTGATGTAAAAAAAAAAAAATTGGATTAACTGGGGGAAACTAGTTTCACAACCGAAAAAAGTAAAAGTTTATGTTTCTACCTGAATGCTTATATAAGAGGATATTTTTTAGTATTATTTCATTACCTTAAACAGCTCCTCTCATAGTAATTTGATTATTAAGTTGTCATAAATTGCACAGCTAAATGGTTTTTAACTGAATAGTTAAACTTGTCAGGGTTGGCGTGTCAATATATGCATGATGTGTTTGGTCCCAGGGAGGAACTGGATGACAGCAAGGAAAGCGAAAATGTGGCACACCAGTTACAGCAGCAGCTTTTGCTACATTTGCAGAATGTGCCGCAGATCACTCCAAACTCGCTGGAACATATTAAGCTTCAACACATCTGCAAAAATATGGTACAATTTCCACATTCAATCTAAAGTATTTTTCAAATCTTTCATGCTTTCATATTACATTCATCAGTTTATTTTAATATAATTACTTATGTTTAAAAACACATTTTTCACCACTCTGTGACAGAGTTTAAATTAAGGTTAGCGCAACATAGCGGATGTATGTTTTGAACAAAAACGCTGTATGAGTAAAATACATATACTACAGAGAAGTATCTAAATTAATTAATCAACCACGTCGCATGTCGGACTTGCATAATACAACTTTGTAGATTTATTGGTAGCAACAGATGCTTCTCCAAAACCATTACTGTTGTATTTTCTGCTTGGCAAAAACACTGGCTAGAATGCTCATGACCATCAAACTGCCAAAACTTCTGGAAAGTGGTAACACTTGTTGATGAAGTATTAATCAAGAGCACACGCTTGGCAATACCTGGCTCAATTTTCAGAGCTCAGATGTTTTTATTTCTAATGTAAAATTTATTTAGAACAAAATCACTGTATTACATGTATTTTTGACAATTTGCAGCACTGCATTGCTACAAGCACAGGGTATCATGGCAGGATTAGTTATTGCACTTGATAAATTACTTATTTATTATTATTTTAGTAGCTGGCACAGTGGTTATTACCCTCACCTCACAGCAAAAAGGTCTGAGTTTGATTTCTGGGCCGGGCAAACTACATTTATTCTATTTATGGTTTGTATGTTCTTGCATAGGAACAATCCCGAAACTAAATTGTCTGCTTGTCTTGCAGTAAACTAATGACCGTCCAAGATGTTTCCCAAAATTTTGCCACGTTAGTACTGGGATAGTTTTATAACAAGATTCTGAGGAGACAAAGATCTAGAACCTTTTGTCATCATCATCGATTAAAATTGGGGGGACTAAAATACGAATGACCAAGATTTGTCTGGTTTGTACAGTTAAAATCGCTAGATAGTTAATTGCGTCAGGTCTGTGTCTGCCCTGCAATAAGTGGTGAACAAAGCAACCGTTTAGTTACCGAGCTTATATACAGAACTTATTATAGTAGCCAGTTCTTTTCTGAAGAATACAGTCATCTTGGTAAATAAAAGAAAATACGTAACCTCTTTAATTACATTTCAGAGCGCAGTCCAGCCTTTACCGCTGGCCACGACAATCAGAGATGTATTAAGACATGAAAGACACTGGCTTGAGCAGGCAGTAAGTCAATCACATGGAAACATTTACTCACTTAAACACTCACATCTTTCTCATTGCAGAAATTTATTTGTTTCAGAGAATTAACCAGTGTTTAGGAGTTCCTATGCCTGTTAATGTAACAGTACAGAATGTGCCCGAAAAAGGAGACATGGGAGATTTGGACACATTGTTGAGAAAGTTCTTGGAGCTTGAGGCCTATCGTAAACAAATGGGAGAGCTTCGAATTGAAGCCGCCCGTGAAGGTAATCAAACTAATTTATTTAATGAGGAGGAAAGCAGTAGACACCCGTGCATAAAAATAAGCTTAAGGAGAGTTTGAAAGTCTTACCAACAATACAGACTTATAGATATATACTGTAGATGTACTCTACTTATCTTGGGGGGGTTTGTCTAAAAGTTCTGCTATAGGAAGCAACATGTAACCAGTTTTTCCAAATTCCTTCAGTGTAAAAGCACACATCCTTTTCTGGTGTGTAATCAAAAAATATGCAGTGTGTTACATATAGCTTTTAAAAACTTGGATATTTAATTTTTTTTTCTTAATTTTTGTATGATGGACTTGTGTTGTGTGCCATCTAAAGTTCTTACTTTTATTATTTATGGCTACACAGTATCCATTATTTTTTTCCAGTATTTTTTGGAGGGAGTGGTAGCTCAGTGTTTAGGGTGTTGGATTATCAATCAGAGGGTTGGGGTTCAAATCCCAGGACCACTGAAGTTACCATTGTGGGTCCTTGAGCAAGACCCTTAACCCTAATTGCTCCAGGGTGCTGTATCAACCCTGTGTTCTGATCCCAAACAAGTTAGGAGATTTGTAAGTCGCTTTGGATAGCGTCTGCTAAATGTAAATGTAAACATTTAAAATTCCAAAGATAGTGGGTCGTGATTCGGTCCGTCGTTTGAATGAGCGAAGATGGCTACTTTTTAAGATGAATAATCTTTTCTAAATAGTCAGCTAAACATTGACGACTGCAGTGATAATCTAATTCTTCCAAAATGATTGGTTACTTTATTTTACGGTTTGGGACGCAGCCCTTCAGTGGCGTGTCCCCCACCTTTATTTCAGTAAACTCCCGCCTCCCCACGTGGATTGGTAGCAGTTCGTTATGACAACCAATTATTTCACTGAACTGTGACGCGATCTTTGCGATGATTGGATGCCGACAGGAAGAACCTGCGAATCCTACACAAGAGGGTGGGTTTGTCCAAATTCGAGTGTCGGGTGGGGGGAAGCCTGGACTTGTTCGCCATTGGGTGGCCATCTTGGAAGTGGACAGGGTGAGTAGACAGGAAGGAGTCGGTGGGATGAAGCTTTAAGGGAGCGTCTTCTTTACGGAGCACAAGAGCAGCGTTCCTGTTTAAAAAGGGATGAAAAGACAGAGAAGTTAAAACGGGGCCGGTGTTCCGGTAGTGAATAGTGGCGGTATTTGTGATGTAAGGGTCTGTTGAGTGCCGGTGAGTTTTTATAAAACAACCGGACATCCGAAATGTGAAGCAGACAGACAGTTTATCAGCGAGCTCTATGTTTAATTTGGGGTCTCTTAGTAGTTAGTCAGACTGTTTTCTTCTTGTTAATGGCTCGGCGGTGGTGCTGTACCATCGGACTCTCAGCAGAAGGACATTTCTAAGTCTCGCCATTATTCCGGTTGGAAGTTGGAGGTAACTTTGTGTCGCGGTGTTGCAGTCATGATGTCGCATTAATCAGACTCGCGTCACTCCGCACTGAAGCCCAGCGCGTCTATCAGCTCCGGTGATCTCATCTGCGGCTTCAGCTCGTCATCTCGAGTCGCACCCGCTTCAGGACGATGTCCGTGAGAACGGCGCTGCTCTCCGTCAACGAGCGGAAAGCGGAAAACGTGAGTCTCTGCTTTTATCCTGCCGTTCGTCTGATGATCCGTTTCGAATCAGAATCAGATCTGTACTGCTGAACCTTCTGTACCCATGCATTGCATCACCAAGTTGTTAGAGATATAGAGAACGATGGACTTTCAGAAACCCGATGCGATTTAAAACACAGTATTTCAGAAGGCTTATAATAACGCAGCACGGTTGTATAGTCCTGTAGCATTGCTGTTGCATTTTAATACGACAGTATCACTGCACTTGTGTCGTCTTCATTATTAAGGCGTCATGATGGATGTTTGGAAGCAGATTGTGGGTCTGTGGGGTTACACTGTGTGTACAGGAATGCGCTGCAGATTAATGTGCAGTCCAGGTGCTGTACGATGATGATGATGATGATGATGATAATGCCCTGTCACTGTTTAAGCAGCCTGCACACACGTTTACTGGTAAACATGAGGCTGATACCTGTTTAATTCACTGTGTGGGACAAAAGATGAGCAATGAAGACACGCACTGAATGTGCGCATTATGTAGCCGTGATTGTGGATGGAGGTCCTGTAGTCGCTTACTGCTTCATGAGTCACGACTATTGCAGGTGAATGCTTATTGCTGCAGCAGCCTAAAGCCATACTATTACAGAGAAAGCACAGTACATGCGCCGTATGTCCTCTGTGCGTCACAGGTTTGTCTGCAGTGCGTGTGTGTGTGTGTGTGCAGGTCATTTGGCAGTCACTGATTCTCACGGAAAGCAGAGAGCACTTACATTAAGTTGTTCAGTACAGCTGAATTTACTGTCCTCTTTTAATCACATGTGGTTTGAGGTCTCAGAGGTTGTAGACTGCAGTATTCTGCTACTTAAATTAATTGATGTGGTGTAAAGTTGCACAAGTCAATAATCTGTTCTATGTTCTAATGTATTATTATAGTTAATATTAAAAGGCTGGTGATATCAGATCATTATAAGCTACAAAAGAAACCAGAGTTTGAGTCTCAGTAGTATCAAAGATCTGCTTAGTAGGGTTAAAAACATAAACTCACATGCTATCAGTTGATCATACCATTGTTTTTTTTTTGTTTTTTTTTTTTTACAGTAAACTTAATACTTTTAGACCCAAACATTTTTTGGGGTCTAAAAATGATCACATTTCTAATGAAAAACATGGTATTATTTTAACTTGGGGTCCCATTGTCGTTTTTTTATGAATCAACAAATCGACTATGGACAGACCACTAAATCGACCCTGAATCAAGTTGAAATATAAAAATTTGAAGAAAATTGATGAGTGCATTGATGATGAGTGGCTTAATGGTAAGCACGTTTGCCTCTCAGCGCTAGGGAGTCCCAGTTCGATTCCCGATCTGGTTGGAGTTTCCACGTTCTCCTTGTATCCGTGTTGGTTTCCTTCGGGTTTTCCGACTTCCTCCCATAGTCCAAAAAACATGTATTTAAGGTAAATTAAATGCTCTAGCCTGTCCTGTATGTATGCCCAGCGACCGAGAAGTTTTCCTCTGGATTAGCATGGGAAACCCCACTGCGATCCTCGTAGGGGATTAAGCAGAAGATAATGAATAAATGAATTAAGGACAATGTTATAAATCTGTAATATCATGAAAATAATCTAAATCATACTTTTAATGAATGACAAATCTAAATCATACTTTTAATGAATGACAAAATCCTTTTATCCTTTTTTGCTACCAGCCATATATATATATATATATATATATATATATACACACATTTACATTTAGTCATTTAGCAGACGCTTTTATCCAAAGCAACTTACAAATGAGAGAACAACACAAGTCA
>JAOUQT010049879.1:0-10836 GCA_025769995.1 Xyliphius kryptos
GTGTTCTGACCCCAATCAAGTTGGGATACTTGTAAGTCGCTTTGGATAAAAGCGTCTGCTAAATAACTAAATGTAAATGGAAGACTGCTTATGTGGCTTTATTAATGAGCCCTGCAACTTTTAATGCTATAAATTGGTTCTCTGCTTTAATACTCCTCTTAAGTTGTTGTTTTTTTTTTTTTTTAAACACATCTTGGGATTTTACTTTATTAATGTGGCCCAAACCTTTTCTATGCTCATTAAAATGATTTTTGTTGGTTAGCTTATTATACTACAAATACCAAGCACTTTAACAGGTACTGTATATCCTCTTGTTTTTACACTGTACCTTATTTTCTTTCCATTTTTAATTTATAAATATATTGTATTATACACCTACATACTAGTCCATTTGTTCTTCTTTATACTATAGTCTCCTTTACTCTGTTCTCTATTGGCTACAAGGATCACTAATTAAAAATTTGTGTTAAGGAAGTACTTGGGTGGTTGATGATTTAGTGACACATTTTGATGTTGTGCACTTGTATAACTAAATTAGATACAGCGGTGCTGCTGAAGTGTTTTTGAGGAAAAGAAATCTACCCGTTTCAGACAAATTGTCTAATACCGCAGTCTGTGTTACTCATCTAAACATTCATCAGTTCCTCGTGGTTGCTAATGGCCTGGCCTTTTGAGACTCCAGCAACACTGCTGCATCTTATCCAAATATACCAACACAACACATACTAACAAAAACCCAACATGTCATTGTCCCTGATCTGGGATTTGTAAGGTTGTAAAAACGGCTTAAAATGACAAAAATACATTGATACCATGTGAATCTATAGGTTAAGGTGAACTTTTAAAATAGAAAGGTTTCCATATAAAGAGCCCTGCATTTTTTTCATTAGCACTCAATTTCAGTTTTTTAAATTTTTTGAAATATAACAATAAGCAATACTACACTCTTACCAAAATATTAAACATGGGTACAGAATGCAGCTTGTCCTTTAAGGGTTCAGGCATAGAACCCAGTAAATCTACAAAAGTACAATAGTAAAATTTTTCTTTTTTTTTTTTTTTAAAAACATGGTTTTCTGTAACATGCACTAAAGTTGTACGTTATTGTGAATGTTCTGCTGCTCTGCAATCAGGTCTTTTCCAGGACCCGCTGACCTTTATCATAGTTTTAAAAGAATATTGTGAAATCTTGTGTGGTATACTTATCTGGGTTCCAGTTACTTACAATTTGATGAACTTTGATAATTTAGGAAACCACTTGGACAAGCTTAGCTTAGTGGATCCTTATTCTGGCAATTCACTTTAGATTTTGAGATCTTAAAAATCAATAAATAGGTTGTTCAAGAATCCGAATTGTCAGATTGTGTTCTGATTATAATTGTGACTTTACACCTTGTAACAATTTTATTGAATATTCTCCATTTGTACAAAACCTCCCTGACTTTGGATTTGTAAAGTCCTTTTCCATCCTCAACTGCGTTAACATTTTTCACTTTCCACAGAAATCATTTTTTTTCATACTGTGATTATGTATGGACAAAGAGCAGTTGTTTTTACACCTGATGTCATTCTATTAATTAACATGACCTGAAACTCGGTTCCAACTACCTGCTAATTTTACGTTAACACATATAGTAATGGAATAAATGACCACATTTTATGATTTTGGCGTTTGAGTTCGGTCATGTTAATCCTATATTTATACAGAGGAAAAAAAAAATATTATATTAACCTTCGAAAACTCATATTCAGTGTAATGAAATGGATCTTCAGGATGTAATTCGCATGTTCTGATTGTGTTATGTGCATATTTTAGAGGCTATTCATCGGAGCCTACTGCTCAAAGGTCAGATATGTCTCGACCGAGTGCAAAATCCATCTACAGTTAAGTGAAACCGTTCCTAAGGAGTTATAATTTGCAGAGTAACTGTGCCGTATTCATAACACTGTGTTCTGCTACCTTACAGTGCAGAGAAAGGAATATTCAGAAGCCTTAAACAGAAGAGCAGATACTTTTCAGTACAGAGTGCAGGTAAGAATTCAAGTTAAAAAAAAATGGTTTTACTGTCATCTTAAAATCTTGACACATGACCTTTACACACTGAGGACTTTAATAGCAACAATATTACTAAAACTAGGTAGCCCCTTTAAAGCTCTTGTTATGCGTTCTGAAATGTCCAGTGTTACTTCTCTAGCACTTTGAAATATCTTTGAAATATAAAGTGTGTTATAAATAAAATGTATTATTATTATTATTATTATTATTGGCTTAAACCAGTCTGACCATGAAGCCACCTTGGATCTTGCATGCACAGGCTTAGATCAACTTGTATTAAATGTGATTCATTGTAATATGATTGTTCAGCAAATGTTTTTCTTCTTTCCCAGCATCTATTTACATGTGAGTTAAGTGGGAGAAAAGAAAGCAGCATCGATGACTGTGTGGAAAAACTGAAAAATTTGGAAGGCCGAGGGAAGATCTGGGGTCAGGACATGATCCTACAGGTGCAGAATGGCTGCTTACAGCTGTGTGACTTCGAAACCAAGGTCAGAAAAACTCTTACTGTAGATCTGTAACCTTAGTGTATAAGTTTAAATACTATTTCAGGCTATGTTGTATTAAATAGGGCTTACTTATAGGGAACACAGCCCTTCGAAAGCTATACTCGACTTGTTCCCCCTCAGTGAGTATTAGGTGTAGTTCTTGCTTTGCTGTAATAAAACCAGGCAGCTTCATTTGTTTTAGTAAAAAAAAAACTCCTCAAAGCCTAAAGCAATTTTTTTTATAGTAAAATAAAAAGCTTTAAGAAATCGGTATGTGTATATATAGTTAAATAAGGCTAATATGTATTGTTGAGTCATTAGTAGATATTAATTATAGATTGATGGGTAATTGGGTTAACACGCAAATTAAACGGTTATTGTGGGAATAATCGGTTATCACTTGTAGATTGAGGCTATGCGTGGTTTTATTTTATTATTATTTTAATGTATTATTATTTAATTGCTGTTAAATATAACCATTTTGGGTTATGAGCTGATTGATTACCTAATATATTTTGGGAATGTATCACATCATCTTCTTTTATTTGCTGACTCTACAGGAAGTGCTGGATTCTTTTCCTCTTGGTAGCATCTCAGAGACTAAAGCAGTCCTGGACAGTTGTAAATACGACTCTCTTCTGACGGTCACAGTTCAGGACCATAGTCGAAGACCCCCAAATGTTTTCCTGTTCCAGTGTGAAGAATCTGGGGTTAGATTTCTATTTTTTTTTTTTTTTTACCTTGTCTTTTAATCGAATCTCTTAATTTTCTAAAATTGCTTTTTGTAAACACAGTCAAAAGTTTGGACACCCATTGTGTTGAGACAACTTTTTGCCCATTTCCACTTTTTGGTTTAATCTGTTTGTATATACTGTGTTAGTTTCCTTTATTTTGTTCTTTAATGGTCAGGACCCTGATAAGTGATAGTCATCTATTTGCCTACAGAGGGATTTGTCCTCCACATTTAACATATCCGTGCAGAGAAACATATACACACACTAGTGAAGTGAGCACACATGCCCAGAGCGGTGCCCAGCCTTGTACACCGTGCCCAGGGAGCAATGGGGGTTAGGTGGCTTGCTCAAGGGCACTTCATCCTGAAGCCTTCAGACCTTAAGGTCACAAGGCTTGTTCCTTAACCACACGCCTACGACTGCCCCATTAGTACCAACACATAGCAGTTATTATTTGCTTGGTGAATTATTCCTATCCCAGCAGTGTCACTGAGGGGTTTAAATAAAACTACAGCAGTTATTATTTGGTTGGTACATTATTCCTATCCCAGCAGTGTCACAAAGGGGTTTAAATGAAACTACAGCAGCACTGCTGCACTAAAACCCCCACACTGCATCAGTGTCACTGAAGAACTGACAATAAACAATCCACCACCCAAATTAGACCTGTTCTCTGATGGTCCTGACCAACAGAGAACAGAGTACCAACAGGGGACTAAAAATACCTAAAAAAATAAATAAGTACAGTCTAATTACTAATTACAAAAACCACTAATCACTACAAATGTTGTTAGTTTATACATACTCTTTCTTTATTTAGTGTAGTTCCTGATTGTTTTGTTCTCTACTTAACTTTACAGGCTGAAGAAGTGAACAGTGATTTAAACAGAGCAATCCAGATCAAAGTGGAGCCTGAGTTTCCCACGAGTGAACCTCCATTTGACATTAGGTATGGTACTTACAACCAAATTGCAACACATGCATTGATATTGATTTACACACCATTTACTGACCATTTTCTACATTTTTTTTATAAGCCACATGGGGCAGCACAGCTGTAAGTGGTTCTATGTTCTAAATTTGATTTCAGTGTGACACAAACCATAGGTGCTTTCTATGAGTCTTTATTTCCAGTAGAGATTTTCTACAGTAATAAAAATTTCCTCCCACAATCCAAAGACATGCTGATGGGTAAATTGGGGATACTGAATTCCCTGACCCGTTTTGACTGCATTATTGCAACAGTTTGCTTTTGGAGTTTTTCACACGTTAAACACCTAAACCAACAAACCCAGTTGGAAAAGTTTGAAAAATAAAATAAACTCTGTAATTTGTTAATTTACATAAATCTTTATTTGCCATTTGAAAGAGAAGAAAAATTATACACATTTATAAAGTTTTTTTAAAGTATTCATAATGCTTTTTAATAATTGCTGTACCCTTTGTTAATGTCCATAGATGTACGTAACCACACCCATAAACTGTTATAAGAACCATAAGGCTACATAACACAGTGACATAATGCATTATAAATGATATATAAATCATGTAACTGTTCATTAACTTATAAACATCTAAGAATCAAAAGTTCAAATAAGTTCATCTTATAATGCACTGTCCCTTTGTTATAAAGCTTTGTCAAACATAATTTCTGACTATGATTATGAACATTTATGTACATTAACAAAGGCTTATGACAAATGTTATAAAGTATTATGGATACTTTATTAAGCTTTAGAAATGCACTCATAATGCATTATGAATACTGGATCCATAAAAAGTGTTACCCACTGTATTAATTTGGAAATTGGATATACTAATTCTTTAATTTCTGCGTGTGGAATGTTTTCGGCTCAACAGTTTATCCATATTGTTTGACTATAATAATAATAATAAAAATAATAATAATAATAATACAATTTTAATAACAATACAATTTTATTTATAATATCCTTTAATTAAAAAAAATATATAATACATTTCTATTAATGAATATTATTTAATCCAGCATATATGAATACAGTTGGATGTTAATATGCTCTAACCCTGTTTAATATAGTTTAACATTTAATTAAAACCTTTGAATATGTATTTGAACTACAAACTAGTATATAGTAGGCATAAGCACAGAAAGCTTTTATTTTTTTAAACTGTTCAATGTACAGTATCAGTCAAAAGTTTGGCCATACCCCTTCTTGCTCCATTGTCTATTCTCTCCACTTTCCATGAAAATGGAACTTTTAGTTTTACAATTACAGACTGTAGTACATCTGATTCATTTTGTTTTTTAGTCCCATGTTGGTCATCTGGTTGGTGTATTGTTTGTCTGCAGTGATACTGATGCGGTGAGGGGGTTTTAGTGCAGCAGTGCTGCTGAGGTTTCATTTGAACACCCCAGTGACACTGCTGGGATAGGAATAATGCACCAACCATATGATACCTGCTCTGTGATGCTACTTTTGGGATCCTGGCCATTAGAGAAAGGGGGAATACCATAGTATGTACTGTAGTCCACTGACATGGACTACAGTCTGGAATTGTAGAACTACAAAGACCATCTTTGCATTACCTCTGCAGGACTAATCTGGAGAACATTATTGGTCAAGGTCATCCCGGAAGTTTCCGCAGGCCCCACGTGCCTCCACCAGAGTACCCTCCTCCTCCTCCTCAACATAATTCCTATCCAAACCATGGTAAGTAAAACCACCCAAAACAAGGGGTCATTTAAAATCATTGTACAGAACAAATAAACATATCTTTTAATTAAATAGATGATCAAATGCTTGATGTGTAAAGAATAATACAGAACATGGGTTGTAATATAAGTGACATCAAAAACCTTGTTATGTAAAATGGTCAACATTACATGCATTGATTAATAAGAAAAACTGGTATTGTTGACACAAAATGTATACAAATTATACAAATAAAATATATTAAAAAAAAACAGTCATGATGGTGACAAAATGAAACAATAATAAATGTTAAATGTATGTAGTTTTCAATAAAATTTTGATCTGATAATGGTTTTTTTTTTTTGTTTTTTTTTTTTTTCTTTTTCTCCCTCTTTCTCTCCCTAGATTCTCGTTCTCCAGTTTTTCCACGCAGAGAAGAGTATAACCAACTTGACATACGGGAGCAACCAAATCGCAACCAGCCATCTCCTCCTCTCCTCTCCGACAATGAGCTCAGTGTGGTCAGTTATTTTCAGAGGGTTTTCTTTTCCATTGAATTTTTGTTTTGGAGATTTTTTTAATTGCGTCAAATTCCCAATAATTAGTAGTTTAACCACCATCACACCACTGAAAGGAATGAACCAGCTGTAAACATAAAAGCAGTCACAAAGGTCTTTAAACTGACCGGTGTCATCATTCTAAAGATGTAAGACGTGCTTAACCTGTTCATCTTCTCACACCTTGTAACTGTATTACCCAACCACTAGGGGTCACTGTTACTGTAGTACTGAGAATTCTTTATGAAGTGTAATTGTTGCAGAATGGTTGCATTGTTTGGCCCCTGTCATTGATTTTCCAAAATTAGACATGGGCACTATTTTGACCATTTCTTTGCACTGGGGTCACTACACTGGTTTGTTATTCATTACAGTACTAAACCCTTATTCATAAGCTCGTTTCTCAATTTCCAACTTATCCAAAATGCTCCAGCACATCTGATCTTTAATTTGGTCAAAAGCTGTCTGGTGTGATTTCCTGCTGTGTTTCCTCTCTGCCTGATTATATCTGAATAACTGCTGCATTTAAAATCCATTCAGGAAATTTTCAACCATGTGGTGGCTGACATTGAAATCTTCATGGATAAAGTTGGATCAGCTTTACCACAGGAGGCTGCACACAAGAAAAAGAAACAGAAGACCAAAACTGAAATAATTTATGGTATGTTGCTGTGGTCAGTCATTTCTTTTTTGCATATGAGCCAAGCAGCAATGATTGAGTTCGTATAATCCAATCGGTGTTGCCAGCACACTTTATTTTATAACTGCATCTTTGATTTGTTGCCCAGGTGTAAACTTTCCATCAGTCGAGGAGTATGTGGCCTCTCTCCAGAAGTTCAAATGTGCATTCAATCTCCTAGTAAGTCAAAACTTTGTTGTTTAATTCAATTCCTGGTTGTGTATATATGCATATACGTTTACCATGTGATTAAGACTTTTGTTTTTAAAGACCTTATAAGAAATACAGTGAATCTCCACCTTTCACTCAGGGCTTTTTGGATGTATAATGGTAAATTGGGTCTGAAGGTATCAGGAATAAATTCAAATCATTTCTTAATTTTACAAATCAGTTTATAATCACTTGTGCATAGGCAACCGTATTAGGATACCGCACCTCCTTTATTGCATGTGGTTTAAATGTTGTGAGAAAGGAGGACCCTGTATCCCCTTTATATAATATCTAAGCTTTGTTGTTCACATCTAAATAAACAACTGCTATTTATACTGTGGACATATTCATGTTTCATTGACCCTCCAAATACTAAGTCCAACATAGTTTCTGATGGTTGCATCTAAAATGACCTTCAGTTTCAGTTTTCTTTTTAATTTATTGTCGGTGGGTAAATCTTCTGTTTGTGCTATAGAGAGGTATGTTTTAATGGTTCAATCAATTAGAAAAGTTCAACAGACCTCAAATTTAAAACATTTTAAATACAAAAGATGCTACACTGACTAAGACTTTAGTTTCATTATGCATGCAGATCAAAAAACTGGAGTCTTAGAAAACTAGTTTCACTTGCTGTTGTGCAAATGGAACAGACATCAGGTAGAAATTAGAGGCACTTAGCAAGACCCCCCTATAAAGGAGTGCTTCTGCAGGTGCTGACCACAGACCTTTTCTCTGTTCTCATTCTGGCTAATGTTTGGGTCAATTCGAATTTTGTCAGTTCTCTTATCATAGAGGTAGCATGAGGTGTCCACAACCCTCACAAGTTGCTCAGGTAGTGAAGCTTATTCTGGATGGCACATCAATGCGAGCTGTGGCATGAAGGTATGAACAGAGCATGGAGCAGATACCAGGAGACATGGAGGGAGCCGCAGGAGAGAACATCCACCGACTCATCAGGAGCATGACGAGGTGTTGTAAGAAGGTCACACAGGCACGTGCAGGCCACACACACTAATGTTAACTTGAGGAATCTTGAGAAATTTCCACTGAAGTTGGATTTTCCACATTGATTTTGAGTAGGATTCCAAATCCAGACCTCCACGTGAAAATTTTGATTAACATTTCGAACAATTGTACATTATTTTGTTCTCATCGCATTCCACTATCTACTAAATAAAGATTTTCAACTGAAATATTTTATTTATTGAGATGTGTTATTTTAGTGTTCCCTTTATTTTTTTGAGGCGTGTACTGTATATACCAAATAATTTAGTGAATATGCCAGCAGTCAGTTACAGACTGTAGTTTATTAAATGGAGCAAATAAAATACTTATTTTACTAAATAATTTTTTTTCATGTTTTATTTTTACTTTAATTTGGAGGGGAAACGATAACTTTTTTTGTCTATTTTTGGTTTGTCTGCTGGAGTGTGAAAATGTTCCGTTTTTAACAAATATTTTAAATCGCAGTTTGCAAAAACATATCGATGCAATGGCAAAGAATTGGCAAAATTAATTAAATGAATGTGACAAAACATGCTTAATTCTCAGCCTCTGGACAAATAGTTTTTATTATTTTTTTCAGTTTCATTTCATTTTGGGGACTTGTCATATTAGTAATCAGTAATGTATGTTACATTAACATCAAACTTTATTGTGTGATTTCTTGATAAGATACAGCCGCTCTATCACATGTCCCCATGTGCCAAGCTCATGTAATAAGGCTAGGCATTAGGCAACATTAGCACATGCTCTCACCCTGCACTGATGTAACTGTAATAGATTTCTGTACTTAACCTAAGCTTGTGATGCAAGTGCAAGTCATCCTAACATCAGCATAAGAAAACAGGCCAAGGTAAAAACAAGACAAACACTGCCACCTTGTGAAAAGAAAGCAAAAGTGTCAGCTATACAGCAGTACACTCCACCATCATGTTGGTTGTAGTATTCATGTTAAGCTTTTTATACTTCTGGAAACTAGAAACTGATAAGTGACTTTAAGTGACATATTTAGTGGCACACCACCAGAATTACATGAATTAATAACCAAAGCTAAATATAAGCAGCTATTAAAAGAATTAGCAATATAGTACACATAGCAACGAAAAAATAGTAATTACCTAAGAATCCCATTTATTGAACAATGGTGTTTTTTCCTCACATGACACCTGGTTATCATGTTCACAAGAAAATATTCAATAGGGGTGTAAATCGGAGCCTTCGTCACGTTTCAAATATATTGACAAGAAAATAAATAACCTTTTATTGAAATACAGAAAGTGTATTATATTCACACAATGTTTAACACACTGTAAATAGAACAGTTGCTCCATAAAAAGACTCAAATAAAGTGCAGTAAAATAAACTGTAATAACACTGTAGGTTGAGTTTATTCACTATTATATCAAAACAACAACACAAAAATGACCTTTACAGTCAAAATCTGTTTAAGCTAAGAAATGTGTATATTTTATATATTAAGGAAGACATATTATATATTGAATTTACTATAAATATATATGTAAAAAGCACTGTAAGATACCTTATCCCTCTTAGGAGATGACTGGAGTATGTAATACTGAGTTTTTGCAGAAATATTCTGCTTCATGTCTGGCTCACTGTGCACCAGATCACTCACCGATGTGTTTTTGGTGGAGTATTGTAAGCCTGCCACGTTTAAAAAAGCCGCAGGTTTTTGTTAACAGCGTTGGTTTTTGGAAAAGTGGAAATCTTTAGCTGACCTCTTTTCATGGAAATTGCGTCCTGTATTGGTTCCATATGGAATGCAACATTTAAATATTAGATAAAGGATGATTCTCTATTTTGAGTGTGTAACACTTCACGGTCTTGTAAAGTATAAAGGAAGATGGTAGCATCACCTACAGCTTTGAAGGAAATATTATGTGTATGTCGGAGAGCATTTTTAAAAAAATAACTTTTAAAAAAAGGTGGATGACATTAATCAATACTCCTGTGGACATATTAATGCATTGAATCGCCAGCTGTATAATTAATTCCAATCGATTCATATTTACACCCCTAGTATTCTTCATCTCATTCTTAAACTAGAATGCAAGCGGACTCAAGTTGATCTCTGTTTAGCTCCACTAAACTGGTGATCTGACCCAACTGTTGAATGTACAATTATAATTTAAGCTAACAAGTCTGACATTAACATATTGTGTTTAAAAACATTAAAAATATCATGCCAAGCAAACACATTTTTGTTTAACATGTTCAAGATTATTGAACATGTCTTCCTAAAGTATGGAGAGGAACAGTATTCACTTCCAAAAATATACTGCTCAACACATCCTAGATCTCAATGAATAAAATATTTCAGTTGAAAATCTTTATGTTGTAGATAGTGGAATGTGTTGAGAACAAAATAACATAAAAATGAACAAAATGTAAATCAAAATTATTATCCCATGGAG
>JAOUQT010049890.1:0-10836 GCA_025769995.1 Xyliphius kryptos
ACAGGCACGTGGAGGACACACACACTACTGAGCCTCATTTGAATGTGTCTTGAGGAATTTCCACTGAAGTTGGATCAACCGGTCATTTGATTTTGAGTAGGATTCCAAATCCAGACTTCCATGGATAATGTTGATGTTCTTTTGGTCTTAACACATTCCCCTTTCTACTAAATAAAGATTTTCACCTGAAATATTTTATTCATTGAGATCTTGGATGTATTATTTTAGTGATCCCTTTATTTTTTTGGTTATAAACCAATAGGAATGCAAAATATTACAATAATGCAAAATCCCCACCAAACATTAGATTTCTGGGCTAATTAGTTTAAAAAACAAGTAATAATAATGCAATAATCTATGTTTTAGTAAATTACAAGCTTTCAAATATAGTGGCGTTAAATTCCAATAGATGAGATCAATTCCAAATTATAATTTATTGGGTTCGTAATAAGATATTTAACAGGTTCATTCAGGTTTTATCAACATATATATGTTTGCACATTAAACGAAATTATGTATTTGTGAATTAGGAGAATCGTTGCTTTATATAGGCATATATTTGAGGTACAGTACAAGCCAAAAGTTTGGACACACTTTCTTATTCAATGCGTTTTCTGTATTTTCACGTCTATTTACATTGTAGATTCTCGCTGAAGGCATCAAAACTATGAATGAACACATAAGGAGTTATGTACTTAACAACAAAAATAACTGAAAACATCTTATATTCCAGTGTCTTTAAAATAGCCAACCTTTGCTCTGATTACTGCTTTGCACACTCCACATTCTCTCAATGAGCTTCAAGAGCTAGTCACCTGATATGGTTTTCAGGTGTGCCTATAAGAGTTAATTAGTATAATTAATTAAAATGCCAACAGTGTGCAAAGCAGTAATCAGAGCAAAGGGTGGCTATTTTGAAGAAACTAGAATATAAAACGTTTTCAGTTATTTCACCATTTTTTGTTAAGTACATAACTCATGTGTTCATTTATAGTTTTGATGCCTACACTGAAAATCTACAATGTAAATAGTCATGAAAAAAAGCATTGAATGAGAAGGTGTTTCCAAATTTTTGGCCTTTACTGTATATTAGTCATTACTCATTTTCAAATTGTTTATGCTATGAGCTAGAGATCATAATGGGATTTCTATCCTTCGGCTTTCCTTTTTATTTGGGTGACACTATTGTTTGAAAGACAAACCTTCATTTAAATGCACAGAACATAAAATAAAAAACATTTTACACAGACCAATTACATAACTTCTTTCTGGCTTGCTCATTGATGAACATCACTTTATTACATCAGTATTTACAATTAGCATCATCATTCAAACAAATTGAATCCCCTTGGAATAAAAAACCCAGCCATCTTGCTGTCCATGTTAATACCACTAAATCACGTTGTTTTAAGGGCTTTAGGTGATTTTTAGGTAAAATTTTCTAGTGGTTTTCATTCTGAGGCATATAATATTGCATTTTGCGCTATTTACACATTGTACTACTAATAACACAACTCTGTTTTTACAATCTGGTTAGTTTGGCTTTATGTCATCTTAGGCCCAGTACACGTAAATTTCCTGAAAGGGCAGATCCTGAAGTCACTTCTATGATAAAGCTGAATAGGTTTTAATAAAATTTGAGTGACAGCATAATAAAGTGCATACCATTTAAACTGGTTACTATTTTTCCCTTAATTTTACATTTTTTACACATTTTTTTAGATATTTGCTATTCACCTTCATATTGCACTTCCATATGACTTCATCACAGTTATGCTCTTCGATTTTCTCACAGTTACATCATTGTTTAATAGAACAAAAATCCCAGGCTAGTCTTTAAGGCCCCTGGTGTCTGAGAAGTAGCTTGGGATATCATTAATTCTGACACTTGCAAAGCATATGGCTTGAAAGCTGAAAAGCGCTCCTGCCTTGTGGGCTTGCTGATAAGTGTCCACAGTCAGCTTGGATTTACGAAACAATATCACAGCTGAGGCTGTTCCCTCCTGAGCCTAAAAAGTTCAATAATCTCATCAGTCTAAATTTACACACAATCTATTCAAGTGGAAAAAGAAGGAAAGTAAGCAATGCAACAAAGCTTTAGCCCAAATTATTAATACATTTCTATTATACAAACTGTATAATTTTAAATTCTTATAAATTACAAATTTTAAGAACATTGTTAAAATTGTTACCAGAATCATGTGAAACAATGTGAATATGAATTCTGATGGTAGTAGCTCCAGTTTTTTGTTTGTGTCACCACTTTAAAATCTTAAATTAGAATTATATTTAAAAAAAAGTATGTAGGTAAAACATTTTGGTAATAAAATGCATTTATAAAGCTTTATAAAGTATTCATAATGTCCATAACCACACTCATAAAGTGTTATAAAAACATGCCATAAGGCTTTATAACACAAAGCGACATAATGCATTATAAATGATACATGCAACTTTTTTATTAACTTAAACATACAAAGAATCAAAAGTTTGAATAATTTTGTGTTATAATGCATTATGTCACTTATGTGTTATAAAGATTTATGTCAAACTCTTAACAATTTATGACTATGATTACGAACGTCTATGTACATTGACAAAGGCTTATGACAAATGTTATAAAGCATTATAAATACTTTATAAAGCTTTGTGAATGCATTTATAATGCATTATGAATTCTGGGTTCATAGAAAGTGTTACCAATATTTTCTTTATGGTTAATTACCTAAAAGTCAGCTAAATAATAAAATCGGATATCTGCCTGCCTCACAGACATATCTTTTTGGATGAAGGCCCGTCATCTTAAATTAAGTCTGGCAAAGACAGTTACTTTGCCAGATTATGAGTTATTTATGATCCCATCTAATCCCTCAATTCATCATGACCTGACTCTCCAAATTGATGGCTCCACAATCTCTCTAACTGACTCGGTCCGTAGTCTTGGTTTCTCAATTGAGAATCATCTGAAACTTTCAGACCAGGTCATGAAAACTGCCTGTTCCATCAGATTCATTCTGCAAAACATCAGTAAAATCAGACCTTTCCTAACAGAACAGGCTACTCAACTGCTGGTCCAAGCCCTCATCCTATCCTGGCTCACCTATTGTAATGCTCTGCTTGCTATTCCCCCAACTTCACCAATCAGACCTCTGCAATTGGTTTAAAACTCTGCACCCCGACCCGTGTTTAACCAGCCAAGCGAACTCATGCCACTACATTACTCATCCCGCTCCATTGGCTTCCTGTATCCGTTCCCAGGTCAATCAAAAGACATAATCTCTCATCCACAAAGCACTGGACACCTATCACTACACTTTTCACAGGTAATGAGACCAACAAAAAAAAATTCATTTAGAGGATTTTGACTAAATCAAAAAAAGGTGAAATACACCAGTATTAGCAACTGAGCTAATTCCACGTAGAATTAAACTAGGGATTCTAATTACATAATAGGATGGCAATTGCTACTGCTGCTTTCTAAAGTATGATTAGTCCATATATTCTGTAAATAAACACATGAAACATATATATATATAAATAGCTTAAGTGACCTGGATGAGTCATTGATGTAAAGGAAGGAATGGACCACTAGGTTTCTAAAGTAAGCACTTTGATGGAGAAAAAGTAAATCTTCGATTTTTTCCCCAGAGATAATGTTTAGGCATCACTCTCTGAGTATGGACATAAAGATGCCTAGATGGGGTCTTACACAAAACTCAAAAACACAAAAAATTAAACGGAACATATATAGGCTGCTTTTAGCTTAATACTTAGATTTTGCCTTCTTAGTAATGCTTGGCTCCACACAGCAGGAATACTTGATATTCAAACCTTCACACATCAGTCTTTGATTGACAGACTTCCTGTAGTTTGCATATTGCACCGTATACACACACAACACGAAGACACAAAGGCATTAGCCAGGCACCTTTTGCTTCTATACAAACATTTTTGTACTAAAATACATATTACAGCTGTTTTATTTCGGTTAGAATCACAGTTCATTTTATACACACTGGTCCAGGGGCTGCTAGCCACATGATAAACTTAAAATAAAATGTAAAATTGGCCAATACCATCTGTTCCACCAGATTCTGGCAATAACCCAAAAAGCTACTAACAGATCATCACCTTGTTCCTATGTGACAACTTAATAACTGTAAATACAGATAAAATGAGCCAGGAATATCCTTTTTTTTAGACGATTATGGCAGCAGCCCAAAAAGCTGTATATGGATCATCACTTTGCCCTTGCTAGAAACAGACATGCCAGAGGAAAACAGATATTATTAAACTATTTTATGTGTATACATATTGTGTGGTGCAGAGCATGATGGAAGGCTGGATGGACTTTAGGGGATTAAGTATACCGAATGTGACTTTTGAGAATGGATTGACACAGAGAGTGAAAGATAGTCAGTCATGTGCATGAAGTATTCGTTGGCCCCAGATGAGTGCCGAACATCAAATCCTCCGCAGCTATTCCACTGGAGCGCTGCTCCAAATACCAATCGTGGGTCCTGCTGGTTGCCCCGGCAACAGCACTCCTCTCCAATATAGCGAGCAGCAGGCGTGCTCAGAAAAGGTTCGTTTTTCTCCCTTTTCATCCCCCCCCCCCCTTCTCTGTCACTGTCTATCCACTTCACTGCTGTCTTTCATCATCCCCCCCTTACTGTTTTGGCTTCTTCTTGCTCGATCTCTACACCTGCAACATGTCTCTTGATCCTTATGTCCTTTTCCTGTGTTTTGCTTTATATCCTTATCCTCCTTTCTGTTCTCTCTGACTCACATTTGTTTTTGTGCTCCAGGTGCAAAAAGCAAGGGCGGTACTGAATAAAAGTAGACAGCAGAAAGGTAGATTAACAGCTCAGGCTCCAACTGGAGGATTTAAGTGTCTTAAACGCGGCTTTTTGATGCCTTCACCTTGCTGTATGTGTGGCCCAAGGGATCCTTCCTCATCCTGTAGTTGTAATAGAATTCAATCAGATTTCCAGGTAGCAGTCAGGTCAATATAAGAATGAATGTTGGTACTCATACAAGGGTATCATGCAAGAATAGTTTTTATAAAGCTGAAGAGCTCAGATTGTCTGTTAAACTCTTTTGTCTGGGAATTGGTTTGAGGGACTTATTACCTTAAATGTAATATAGGGGGGGGGGGGGGGATTGCCCATGGGAAAATGTTTTGGGTGCTGGGCACATACACCCAGGACAGGGTACCAATCCATTGACACTCACATAAACTATACAGGAGCAGGATTGGGCCAAGATAGGGATTTGAACCTGGACCCTCAGGACTGAGACATGCTAACCACTAAGCCAAAACAGAATAATAACCAGAATTATGTGACTGGATGGACTATCTGGAGAGGTGCAGACTGTATAGTTTATGATATTGATTTAATCAATTCACAAATGTATTCCATCGTACAACTCAAAGTTCAAATTAAATAAGAAGAAAAAAACCCGACGTGACGAGCTTCTCAGTGGAGGGTTCGAAATGTCAGTTTTTTAAAACAGAACATAAAAAAGCAAAAGAGTAAAGACAGTAGAAAAATATTATAAAAGATAACACTATATTTAAATTATCTACAGCAAAAATGTTACCAATAATGTTCATTTATCTGGTGATCCTTCGGTTTCTCAGTCATTCTACCTCCCAGTTCATTCTTAGAAAGTCTGTCCTTTCACATACTGTTTGAGTCGGTCTTGCCAGACTGCCCTCTTCCAGTCCAATAGCATTTATCCCGATCTGTGCTAACACTACTTACAGCAGAAGCTTACACTCAGACACCCTTTTTATAGCTATATAAATGCCATCTGATTACAGAAACCCTTTTTCTGTTAATGGATCAAAAGTGCATATGTAAAGATATTTTGCGTCACACAAATGTACAATACTACTGCTACATTACCACTGAACATGCTGGCACAGAACAGCTTCTGTTTTAGATCCAAAAGTGATTTGGTCAAGCCACTGACATGCAGGCTGGTGTATTCGTCTGCAGTGCCCTCTGTTGTTTAATAACGTCAGTACAGACATAAACACCATGCCTCAGGAAACAGATTAGAAGACACGGTGGTCCACAGAAGACAAACCTGAACAAAACACGATTTTATTTTTGGTCAAATCCACTGAGCAATGTAGAGTCATTTCCTCCTCTTTGAGACGTTGTCAGCTGTTCCTCTATGACACTGCTTGAGCACTGCGGCAAAAACGATTACTGGATGGAATCTGGATTTATGATGGACTAGTGGAGTCCTGCTGGTTGGACTCAGGGGACTTCAAAATAAAAGCAGTCCAGTAGTCGAATATGACTAACCAGATAATCTCAGTTTTTTGTATAAATTATATTACTACATGACAAACTATCTACAAGATGGTGCAGTAGATTACCTTAGAAAACCTTCATGACATGTATTTGAATAATTCATTAAAAAGGGGTGTGTTTACAATAACAGGAAACAAATGTAAATCAGGTGGCTCTTATTTTAGTGTGAAGCCAGCTCATGCTGTACATGCATTTCTCCTTGAAAACCTGAGAACTATGAGCCATTGGAAACACTGTTCAGAAGAACAGCAAACTTTGATTAAAAGGTTGATTGAAGAGGATAAAACCTATAAATAAGCACAGACAAGAATAGGTTGTTTAGCAAAAATGATCTCCAATGCTTTAAAATGGAGAGCAAAACCAGAGAGACGTGGAAGAAAATGTAAGACTAAAAAAATGGCAAAGGCTCAGCCAATGCCAGCGCCGATGGCTCCATGATGATCAAAGACAGTCTCAAGTAACCTGTGAGTACAGTGCTGTTAGAAGACACCTGTGTGAAGCTAATCTATTAACAAGACTTCCCATTGTTAAAAAAAGGCAGGTACTAAAGTGGATACAATTTGCCAAAGAAAACATCAACTGGCCTAAAGAGAAATGGAAAAACATTATGGAAAAGTAAAATTGTTCTTTTTTGGGTTCAAGGGTTTGTCAGATGACCCCCAAACTCCGAATTCAAGCCACAATACACTCTGAAGACAGTGATGCATAGTGGTGCAAGCATCATGATATGGGCATGTTTCTCTTGCTATGTTGCTGGGCCTATCTACCGCATACCAGGGATCATAAACCAGTCTATATCAGAATAACTGAACAGGTCATGTCACCTTAACATGAATAGGAAATGCCCTTAAAATGGGTGCTGCAACAAGACAACGATCCTAAACCAGTAAACGAGCAAAATCTTGGTTCCAGTCCAACAAAATTGTGGTTATGAAGTGGCCAGCCCAATCCCCTGAAGCAAAAACACGAAATGCAAATGAATTGTGGGACAACACATCCTGGGCTGGAATACAAGTTGATGGTTGCCAAAAGTTGGTTGACTCTATGCAACACGTGAAGCAGTTCTAGAAAACTGGTTAATTAACTAAATATTAGGTTAGTGATTCACATAAATGCTAAATCCTATAAAAAGTAGGGAAAAATGATATACATTTCTCTTCAAGTGTTGATTTGGAAGTCAGTATGCAATGGTCCCAGTGCAAGAAAAAACATACGATACAGATTTTGTGCTTAACTAGTGTTTTTAAACACACTGCTATTATTTTAAACACAACTGTATATATATTTTTCAACTGTTGAATATGGAGACCTGTTCACTACATAAACTGTACATGGCTGTCCTATACTGTTGCTGCTGCTACGGCTTGCTATTTGAGGGTTCGTGCTCATGCGAACCTGCTTTCTAAAAATGCACTGTTGTAAAAAGCAGTATATAAATAAATTACATGAACTTGCATCTTCTCATTGTAACCCTCTTACCAAGTTGATGTTGGTACAACAAAACCTACCTAATACTAACCCCGTTACATCACCTTGGTTTCACCATTATTCCTGTTCTCACACATTCTTTACGATATAAAAAACAAATACATTTATTTATGAAAAGTGTAAATGTTATGTGTGTTTGTTTCAGATATGTGTTCTGATATATTTGAATGAACACACCTGAATGTTATTTTGTAAAATTTATTTTTTCATAGTGTAGCACAAGGAAAACAATGCGCCACTTTGTCTCTACAGTTTGTAAATTGCTTAAAGCAGTCAAAATGAAAATGCCTGTTTTAATCAACTGGGATGTTGGAAGAGCTTTATAAACTTGCTCATAGTTTTTTTTTTAACACTTTTATTTTCAAACATGGTTGCATTGTCTTCAGGTTTTGTCCAAAAGCTGCAGTTTGACTAAACAGCAGGCTGTAGCAGTTTACCCAGCTGCGCAGTAAGCTTAGCCTTTGCTTTTGATTTCATGGTTGATTTACAGGAGGGTCTAAAAAGTATATTAAAGCAACAAGGAATGAGAAGGTATGCATTATTGTAAATAAGCCACGGGAAGGAGGTGTTGTTGGGCACGACACATAGCATCGTTATTGTGATTTATTTACAATAATGCACAACCTCAAGTGCCTTATTGCTTTTATAAAACAGTTACAAACACACTATAATAAAATAGTTCGATTCATAAATGATTTATCAAAATTATTATCATTAATACACTGGCCGTCTGCGGGGTAATCTTGTTTTTGTGAATGCTGATCGCTAAGTAACGGGTTTCCAGTTTTCCTAACAATCAAATACTGCCAATGGCACACGTTGATACGAATGTGAAGTGGTCAGATGTGTGCATTATTGTCAATAATGTCGTGGCCAGACAAATGGCTCAGCCAATCAGATTTATAGACTGGAACTACCCGTTTTATAAAACAAGCTCAGCAACAAGTACGAGGTCAAAAAAAATACAATCTCTATTGTGGCCTAGTAATACACTGTAAGTCAATTTCAGGCACAAATAGATCATAGACATTATATTAGATACACTGTACTTTTTATTTATTTTCACAATTTAGCATATTTACCCAAAAGGACTACAAACCAAGGTCAAAGCCTAACGGTCAATTGATATGACAACTGTAATGTATGTATTCTGTGAGTGTGATGTGCTGCTGGCCCAATACTTTTGTTCATGTAGTGTAGGTGTAGTGATGAATTGATATATAATTTTTGCAATTAATCATGATTAAAAATATTCAAATTAATTTATCGCAAGAGCGACTTTAAATCGTCATCACGACATTCATAAGAAAAATAGGTACTTGTACTTGAGGGACATAGATTTACTTTCACTTTTATCATTACACAGCAATTTTTGCATAATAAATCACATAATTGTGATTATTTTTAGAAAATAATCACACCATTAAAAACTGTAATCATCACATCCCTAGTAGTGTTGATATTAATGTGGGTGAATTCATCCTATGAGAATATTCCATTATAATTTTTAATTTAGTTGTATTCATGCAGGTAAGGTCAGAGGATGGTTGGACTGAAGGGCTAAAGGACAGAAGCTGAGTGGGGAACTGAGGGAGTGATCATCAAAGGTGAGATAAACAAGGTCTGCTTCACATTTGACTCAATAAACGTAAGTGCATTGCCAATAGCTCTGGCCCAATTCAGTTAGAGTTGGCTGTAATACGCTTCACAATTGCATGCTATTTAATTCAAAGCAATACTTCAGGACAAACAACACTGTCTCCGTTTGTTGCCTCATACTTTATGAGACGCCGAAAACCTTTTGTTCCTGTGCACAATGTCTCAAGTTATTTTCTTACTTGAAAAGACAATGCAAATTGCATGCCCACACAGTTTAATCAAAAGAAAAAAATATATATACATAGAAGATTTAGAGTATGATCTACAGGAAGACAAAATAGGGAGGAGTAAAATACAACTGAGAGAGGGAGAGTCTAAACTCCTCATCTCGTAGGACATAACAGCTTGTGCTATCAATTTAAATGCTGCCACAAGGTGCTATTAAGAATTCGCAAACTGTGCACAACTCATCTGGCTGCCAGTGTATCCATTACCGTGACTTCTTTTTCTAATACACAAAATCAATTTTAATTAAACCGACAATTATGTTGCACTTGACCATCCTCTGATGTTTATCATAATACCATTTACTCAATAAAAGCTAAATACAAAGCTTCAAGCTAATTAGTCATGTGTAGTTCTTTATAAAATAGCACATAGTACAGTGAATAAAGGTTTGAGTAAAGGTGGATTGGCTATGAGTATGTTTGTCACATTTTATTTATTCATTGTACCAACGGTTCTATTTTTGAATCAATCTCTTCCTTAATTATTAAGCACAGGTCAAATTCCTTACAGTGTCATCATTAAATACACCTTAAAAGCACTACAGCTTTTATTTTTAAGCACTAAAGCTTAAAAAAAAAGCCAACCATAATTTTTGTCCTTTAAAATACATTGTCCAAGCAACAAAACAACATTCTAATCAACATACAGTCACTATAACTTATATAATATTGCAATGTGTTCAAATGCCCACACAAGTTTACACTTCACACACACACAAAAAACTAAAAAGACAAAAGCACTGCTTTTATTGCTGATGCATGGAACCATTTTGTATATTATATTATATGCTCTGCTACAGCTATTCTTATGTGACACTCTTATTTTCTTAATATTTATTATAAAACATTATACTGAGCATGTGGCCCAGTGGCGCAAAAGTCAGGTGCAGTCTGGTGGTTAAGGATCCAGCCTTCCAACCTAAAGATCCCCGGTTGAATTCTTGGTCTTATCGTGGCCGAAGTGAACTTGAGCAAGGCAACTAACCCCAATTGCTTCTACTGCTCCAGTTAGACTTTATACTATACTTAAAATATATTAGTGCTACTGTCTTATATGGATGGAACATGGACTTCTGTTGACTGCCAGCGTCTTGAGGTGTCCCGTCTCCTTGTCTGTGGCACTGTGGACGCGA
>JAOUQT010049901.1:0-10836 GCA_025769995.1 Xyliphius kryptos
ACCTCCATGGGATAATAATTTTGATTTACATTTTGTTCATTTTTGTTATTTTGTTCTCAACGCATTCCACTATCTACAACATAAAGATTTTCAACTGAAATATTTTGTTCATTGAGATCTAGGATGTGTTATTTTTGTGTTCCCTTAATTTTTTTGAGCAGTGTATATGTCAAAAGGCAATTGTTTTCGAATGAGCGACAGCTTTGGAGTTTATATATTGAAACTAGCCATTAGTCGTTCTACGCTTGGGTGAAAAGCATTTTTACAGCATGTTTCACTGAAGTCACTCACTGATTTGCTTCTTCAGCCAGATAACTTTCTTCAATTTCGTCATCATTAAAGTTTTCTGGAATCAAAGCGGTGCTGCGAGATCAGACACGTTTAGTCAGATGTCTTTTGTGCTGTTAATGTGCAATTCGTTGCATGCCGTACAGCGTTAGTTTCTAATTAAGCCTCCCCGCATCATCCCCTCCACTCTACCCATGGCCCAATTGCTAAACACCAAATGCCTCACATCTTCCCCTCCGCTCTACCCGTGCTCCAATCTCTAAACATCAAGCACCTCACATCTTTGTCTCCACTCTACCTGCAAGCCAATTGCTTAATGCGAAGTGCCTTGCATCTTCCCATCCACTTTCCCTGTGCGCCAATCGCTAAATGCCAAGTGCCTTGCAACTTCCCCTCTATTCTACCCGTGCACCAATCACTAAACCCCAAGCGTCTCACATTTTACCTGCCACTCTACCCGTGCGCCAGTCGCTAAACACCAAGCACTTTAATTCTTACCCTCCACTCTACCCGTGCGACAATTGCTAAACGTCACGTGCTTTGCATCATCCCTTTCACTTTACCCATGCATCAATCTCTAAATGGTAAGACCTTATCATTTATTTTAGTGGACCTTCATCCTCTATTAACATGTTAATAACACATTTATTAAACCAGCCTGCATTGTCAGAAGTTCAATTAAACGACAATTAGTTTTTGTTGTGTGTGGTAGAATTTACATTAATTTACCCATCAAGTCAACCACATGAACACATTAAAAGGACAAAAAAAGCTGCATATGTTTTAAAAATTACTTCTTCTTTTGGCTTTCAGACATCATTATCCAGGGATCGCCAAAGCGATGAACCCACATATTAGATTTGCCCAAGTTCTTTATGCTGGATGCCCCTCCAGACATATCCCTTAACTCTTGCTCTGTGGTAGGAAACTGGAGAACCCAGCGAAAACCCACGCGGACATGGGGAGAACATGGAAACTCCACCCAGAACCAGGACTCCCCTGTGCTGAAAGGCGAAGGTGCAAATCACTAAGCCACTGTGCTGCCCTTTTTCAAAACTATATAAAATTTGAGATATATATACAATGCCATGCAAAAGTATTTGGCTCCCTTAACCTTTTCAACCTTATGCCACATTTCAGGCTTCAAACATAAAGATAAGAAATTGTATTTTTTTTGTTGTGAAGAATCAACAACAAGTGGGACACAATTGTGAAATGGAACGAAATTTATTGGATATTTTAAACGTTTTTTTAGAAATTAAAAAACTGAAAAGTGCAATATTTTTCGCCCCCCTTGCGTTAATACCTTGTAGCACCACCTGTTGCTGTGATTACAGCTGCAAGTAATTTGGGGTAAGTCTATCAGTTTTGCACATCAAAAGACTGAAATTTTTGCCCATCAAAAAAAGATGAAATAACTGAAAACATTTTATATTCAAGTGTCTTCAAAATAGCCACTTTGCTCTGATTACTGCTTTGCACACTCTTGCCATTCTCTCAATGAGCTACAAGAGGTAGTCACCTGAAATGGTTTTCAGGTGTGCCTATAAGGGTTAATTAGTATGATTTATTAGAATGCCAACAGTGTGCAAAGCAGTAATCAGAGCAAAGGGTAGCTATTTTGAAGAAAATAGAATATAAAACATATTTTCAGTTATTTCACTATTTTTTGTTAAGTACATAACATATGAGTTCATTCATAGTTTTTATGCCTTTAGTGGGAATCTACATTGTAAATAGTCGTAAAAATACAGAAAACGCATTGAATGAGAAATTGTGTCCAAACTTTTGGCATGTAATGTATACATACATACATACAGACGTATATACATACACACATACATACATACATTTTTGTATATATCTCTGATCTTTTTTTGTTTCAGTGTTTAACTTTTTTGCAACTGGTATCTTAATTTCCCTTAAGGAATCCTCCTCAAGGGATCACTAAAGTAATTTCTTATCTTAACTTAAAAGTACCCTAGGGTACCCCCATCATACACCTGACAGCATGGGAACATCCAGGATTAAAAAAAAAGGAAAACACCTTCCCAACACTCATTTTTTTGCAGCATTGAATTAGGCAGGAGTTATAAGAAGCATTTTGATGTCATCACAACATTCTTATTTTATAAACTGTTTCTCAAGCTTTAAATTTTTCAAATAAAATAACGTATTTCCCCGAATACTTCTATAAATGATCTTTCTTTACAGGAACTTTCTTTCTTAAAAAATTTAATAGAGTTAATTATTTTCCAGTCATTCAAAGTCCAGTTTTACTTTGCTGTGACCTGTTTACTTATTTCCCTTTCTTTAGTTGATTTTTTTTTTAATAATGGAATAATGACCAAACCTACACCTACAGCATATTTTCCTTCTGCTGTGAGTATTTTCGAATGTCACACACCATCATCCAGATTTGCTTTTGTGAGGTTGGACTCTGATGTTGAGTGAGCGGGTTCTGGCTCTATGAACTCATTTCTTATTCATCAAAAATGTGTTAGATGGGGCTGAAATCATTAGGGCTCTTTGTGGTCCAGTAAAGTTCTTCTACTTAACTTTGACCAAGTGAACCTCATGTTGTGCAATCATGTTTGATTTTTTTCAGCCTGGACATACAAGGAGAGATTTAAGCACAGTTCTGCCCCCAAAAACGGAAATTTTAATTAGAGGTGTGTCATTAAAGAGTGTACCATCTTTATCTTAAGCAAACTTAGCTGTTCCAAAGTCCCACAGTCCAGCAGGAGAGAGAGGAAATTAGCAGTAGGAAAGGTTATCTGAGGAGGAGAAGTTTACCGAAAGACAGATGTCCCCACCGGACACACCGACATCCGCTCGACCCATCCAAGACTTATGTTTTAGGTCCAAACAGGTGTTTTAAGCTTGATAAATTATCACAGACTCATTATAGCAGAGATGCTCTTTAAATGTGTATTATTATATCTGCACAGATTTATCAACCTACAAAACTGATTCCACATTGATTTATAATTTTTGTTTTTCCACATCTCATAATTCATTACAGTTTTTTTTCAAGCTCCTGCAATTAAAGTGGCTCATTGGGGAAGGCCACAGGCATGAAAAACACGCCCAACTGGTTTTTAGTGTGACGTAAAAGTGTAATTCACTAGAACAAAAGTTTAAAACAACAATGCTTCCTGGATTAGACGGGTGAAATCATGCATTCAGAAACTTTTTGGCGCGTACACTAGTGCTCATCATCTTAAAGAAAGAATAAATGAAAACACAAGTTAAAATTCCTTGCGCGACTGTGAAAAGATCAGAAATAATCGTCTGAGTAAACAACCGAGTTTACATTTATATCAATCATTACACTCTGTGTGTATATGATTTTAATAAAGGAATTAAAAAAAACAAATCAAATCATTCCCGTCACATAGCAATCCAAATTCGAAACACCATTTTTCTGGACTTCAAAAAAATCTGAGGTAACCTCCAACTTCATAAAAGTTATTTCCCCAGAATTTTGAATAATTTCTCTAGCAACTTCATTTCAAAGGCAGACTTGTATTAATTCATTCTCAATGACCAAAGTCAGGCTTCTGCACATCCGTGAGTCTAAAACAATTAAAGGGCCTTCCCAAAGCTTTCATGTGCTCCCACATCAACACTGCGTTTTTTCATGTTTAAGAAGTATTAAGACATAAACATCTATTTTGACATGTTTTTTGAGATATAAGTGACATTAAAGAACATGCAACAATGACTTGTCGCACTACGTGTGTATTCTAGTATGCTGAATATGTTGCCATAAACGTCAGAAGCAACATTCCACAGAACATAGCACCATGGAACTTTGCAAACAATGCAATGTGTATTCCTTGACACACTGATTTGCATTACAAATTATAATTAATGTTGCACATAGTTCTTTCACATCCGTTTTAGTGGGATATTTTAAAAATATTGATTTTTGGTTTTAATTGTGATCTATTTTGCCCAGTGTTCTCAGACACAAAGGAATTTTTCCTTCACATTTAACTAATTTGTGCAGTCAAACGCCCACACTGAGTGAGTGAACACACGTGCCCGCAGCAGGCAGCCTTGTAAACGGGGCTTGGAGAGCAATTGGGGTTTGGTGGCTTGCCCAAGAGCACTTCATTCATAGTACCATAGTGGGACTAGAAAACAAACCAGGGTCTTTTAGGTCGCAAGACTGGTTCCTTAACCACAAGCCTACGAATGTCCCTTTGACAAAAGCTTCTTAAAGTATGGACATTTGACTAAAAGTAATACTAAAGCTGCTTATAATATGATTTAAAGATGTTTGTCTTCAAACTTTCGGCTACATGATGCACCGAGGTACCTAATTAAAAAGGGCAATGACAATAATTAATATGTGAAACAATACAGGGTGTATAAATGTGACTATATCATTTTGAATTGCAGTTTGACAGACAACTTGGCAGTAATGTGGACATGGGTGAATCATCAGAAGGAACTCTAATTCATCCATCCTTAACTGAAGTAACCTAATAGGGAGTTTTCTCATAACCTTATTTGGTTCTAGTGATTTGTTGACTTGAGTGCACCTTGTGAATCAGTCTGAATAAATCCAGGAACTTTCTTGTAAGCAGAAAGGATGAGGTAGCTCAGTGCTTAGGGTGTTGGGCAATCAGTCTGAAGGTTGTGGGTTCAATTCCCAGGTCCACTAACGTTACCAACTTGGGTTGTCGAGCAATTATTACTTGTGTCTGTGTCCACATTACTTCATGCTTTTATGTTTTAATGGGGTAGGTCATAGGGTTATTTCACCAACCCTAATTTACAGTCGATCCAATCAAACGAGTAATTAGTATTTTTAAATTACCTACCTGTTGTGGCACAGTCGCTCCCACAATCCAATATCATTGATGTAAGGTAGATTAGCGGCTCCAAATGGTGCCTATATAGTTTGTGTGAGTGTGTGCCCAGCGATAGATTGGCGCCCTGTCAATCTGCCCAGCACCTAAACCTGGGTGCTGGACAGGTTCTCCCCTAGGTGGGCATGGGGAACCCCAGGTACACTAGTATAGGATTAAGCAGAAAACAATAAACTAATGAACTTACCCATCAGCACATCTTTCGATAGCCTCCCTGCAGGGGGAGTAGCAATCTTGTTGCCTATTGCACTACTGTGCTGCAAGTGTTATTGTATTACATGTCTGTATTTCCATTAAATATTCCAACTACAAATTCGTTGGTTGGGTTGTCTATAAAATGATGTATGTTTTATTTAGTTTTTGTGCTTAACTTAAACCAAAAGTTTACAATATTAACTTGGGTAAAAGTACTTTACTCGACTATTTTTATTAAGCGTTGGCTTTGGCAACAGTGTTGAGTTGCCAAAGCCAACGTCATATCAAAGAAAATGCATGAGTCGAGTCAGATCCCAGGTCTTTCCTTATCCACAGGTACATTTTAACAACTTACTGTAACTTCACTACACAGGTTTTTATTATTATTATACTACAGGTCTTAGACTGTTGCACTTACACAGCTTAAATTTAAAAAAAAAACATTATTATTTAAGTGTAGTACACAACAATAGTGTGAGCCATTAAACCAAAAGAAATTACACAGGGAAGTAATATACACTTTATGTAGACTAATGTAATACTGGCGTATGTTGTAATATTTAGGAGGATGCCCTTTCCTGTATTGGCATGTGTTGACACTGTACACAGAACAAGACTGATGTTTTAATGATTTATGAGGAACCCTGGTGTTAAGCCCAGGACCAGCCCTGACTCACCGTATAGCTTTGTCCACTGTTTCTAATGATTTTATTTAATTTTGTTTTATTATATTAATGTAAAGATAAGCTTTTAAATTCCTATTTTTAGGCCTGGATGTCCATCATTACCGTAAAGTTTATATTAATGTTAAGCTTTTACATAAAGGAGATAATTAAGTGTTCTCGGTAAATAACAATTGATTCTTCACAGAAAAATATGAGGCAACAGTACAGTGGGTGTAGCCATTGAGAATACTAATGAGAGTAATTATATAACTGCTCTCATTATTTTAAAATGTGTTCTCCTGAAACCGTGCTGCAGATGAGCCCAGTAATTAGAGAATGTTTCCATTAAACCGGTTAGTTAATCATTATTAAAGAACAGGTACACTGATGTGTCCCGTGAGGAACTGTATACCCGCTCACACCCTCATCCTGTGCGGACACGGTCCTAAAATACTCAGACATCGTGTCCTGCGGAGTCAAAGCATTAAACTATTGAATACATTTTCACTATTTACTTTAAATGCCCCAGCTTTTCTTCTCTTTACGGTGCTCATTGCTGCATAGTAAACTCAGACCAATCACCTTCGCGGCAAGATCCCCAAAGGCGCTCCTTGCCTCAGATCTGGGCATATTTGGCAACGCGGCGCGTGCACAGGCGAGGTACGAGAAGCACTTGGAGGATAAACCCTTTTTTAGAAATAAAAAGTCAAAGAAATTCTAATTCGGACAGCAAAATTTGACAGTAAGGAATACAAAAGGGAAATTAACCGTTAAGATTTGAAATTGAGTAAACAAAAAGGCCACCAATTTATTGACTTTTGTCTATTAGCCCGCAGTTTCTGATGCTGTTATAATTTTTTTTAAAGACGTCTGTCTCTTTAATGTAGCTCCTGTTTTTGCTTGAAGGAAAATATGTTTAAGTTTTATTAATAATCAATTCAGCATTTAAAACAATAAATACTGTTAAAATATTGTATATGTAATTTGATTTGTAATCAGTTGTAAACTGCTGATAAAACTACTAGGCTGCGATTGTAAATGTATGAGCGCTGACCCGACTTTGTTATTTGATAGAAGTTATTTGATAGGAGGAGAGAAAAAAAAAGCTATGCACCAAAGCAGGGTGAGAAAAAGCACACACCCTCTTGCTGTGGCATTCAAAAAACTGTATGTGTAAACATTGCCTTTATATATATATATGTAAATGGAAACTCCCAAACTGTCAGGTGGCAGAAGGACAATGATACAATAGATTTAGTCATTTAGCAGACGAGTTTATCCAACGTGACTTACAAATGAGAGAACAACACAAATCTGTAGTTAAGCAGAAACCAGCTACACTGTGGTATTCACAAACCTAATCATTACCCAAACTGACTGCCCCCATTTTTATAGCAAGTGCCTGTGGAAGAGATGGGTTTTCAGGTGTTTTTTTAAAAAATGCAGAGTGAGTGATATTAATTCTCATGGAGTTAGAATTAGCGCCACACTGAGTTGGAATCACCAGGCAACATTCATCACTAGAGCACAGTGAACAAGGTGAAGTGTTTTTTGGAAACATAGATTGGAAGGTGAGAGAGAGCAGATCCTGTCCTGTAGGTCAGAGTCATTGCTTTGTACTGAATGCAGCAGGAAGAGGGAGCCAATGGAGAGAGAGGAGGAATGGAGAGACAGGAGTTTGCTTTGGCTGGTTGAACAAAAGTCGAGCTACAGAGTTTTGAAAAAGTTATAGAGGCCTGATTGTGGAAGATGGGAGACAAGCTAGCAAAGCTTTCCAATAGTCGAGCCAGGGTAGGATAAGGGCTTGGAGCAGCAGCTGAGTAGCCTGTTCTGTTAAGAAAGCTCTGATCTTTCTGATGTTGTACGTAATGAATCTGCAGGAACGGTCCCTTTTAGTGACCTGATCAGAGAGTTTAAGATGTGTTTCAATTGTATAACCACTAACGATTTAATAACGCAGTTATTATTATGTGATCCTCTGCAGGAGTCTCCGGTGCTGCGTAAGGTTTTTACAATTGGCTGCAGGATGCTATTGACCAGGGGGTCCGAACATAAACACACACAGACAGATGGATGAAATAAAATTAGCTGGAGAATGCCACTTAGACAAAACAGCACACTCAGTGAACATATTCTGGGAAAGTCCAGTTTCATTAAAAATAATTTTGCCAAAATTACTTCATCACTGCACTTTAATGTACTGTAGCACACCGATATGGGGAACATCAGCTCTCACTTCTGTTCGCGTACTTCCTGTGTCATGTTGTGCTGAGTTTCCAAACCATCCCCATGGGCTTAATGTGGGCTAAAAATACAGTGCGGTTGGGAAAAGTTCCCCATTAGTGTACGCTGGATGTTTCCCAATGTAAACAGTTGTATAGGATGTTCTTTGTGAAAGCACATGACATTATTGTTACAAGGGTTATGATGTCATAATGATAGAATGCTTAGAACAGTAGGGATCTATGATATAAGGCGCTTGGTATGTGTCATCTCTTTAGCGATTGTTGTGTGGGAATAGAATAAAGGCGATGACACAGGATGCTTGGTGTGTGTCATCTCCATAGCGATTGGCATGCAGGGTTAGAATGAAGGGGATGACACAGGGTGTTTATTAACAATAATTTGGAGTATCTTTTTGAAATTTGTTTCACTAATTTAGGGGGCAGTTCCAGTGGTTAAGGAACCAGTTCTGCGGCCTCAAGGTTCTTGGTTCGAATGCCATTTCCAAGAAGTACTATGGGGTCACCAAGTAACCCCAGTTACTCCCCTGGTGTCGTATAAACTATGTTTCAAATTATTATGCAAATAATATTTTCTTAGATTTTCCAAAATGACCTATATGAATTGCAGTCATTGTAATTTTTCAGGTATCAACTATTAAAGTACAATTGAAAGGTTTTTGATCAAAGTGCCAATGATTACAGTATGTTTAAAGAAAATAATAAAACACTCAAAATGCATGTTCCAAATTATTTTTCAACCTTTTAATTTATTAACAACAAAAAATGGTCATTTGTGATATTATAAGCATTAACAGGTTATTACAAACTGAAATCAAACAGTTTTCAAGCCAAAACTTTATTCTAGGTGATGTTATATTTGCCCAAAGGACCCCTTGTTTGAAAGGCGCTTCTGAAATCTCTCGTCCATTGAATTTGCCAGGTTTTGGATGCTATCTGCTTCAATTGTTTTGCATGAGGACAGAATACCCTCCCAGAGCTGTTGTGGAATGCACGGTTCTTCTTCTTGAACCATGGCAGGAAGTGCTGTTTGAGAAATTCCACATACATTATGGAGGTCATCTTTACTCCTTCAGGGATCCTAAAGGGGCTGACCATCTCTCTCCCCATGAAAGATGGGGAAACCTTTGAATTGTACTCTAATAGTTGATGCCTGGAAAATTACAATGACTGCAATTCATGTCGGTCATTTTGGAAAACCAGAGAAAATATTATTTGCATAATAATTTGGAACATAGTTGTAAAAAATATAAAGGCGTAAAAATAATGTACATTCTGATAAGCACCCCACATGGACATCAGTCGACGGACACAAGGCATACATCAATTGATCTTTATTCATTTATGTCTAATAGTCAACATTTACAAATAAAAATTTTGTCATTGCAACATTCAAAGCTATGAACGGGTTACGTTTTTATATAAACACAGTTTGTACAAAATCTGTAGCACGGGCTAAATGGAATCCTCGCATCCCATTGTTATGATATAAAGTACAACTTTACAAGTTCAAAAAATTGAACAACGACCGGAAAAAAAGAGGGTAAAACCTAATCCATACAAAATGTGAGACAAACCCGGAGAAGAGAGATAATACAAGAATACGAGTTAATTCTCTAAAAGTGGTCACTAGGCAAACCATTAGAAATCGTAAAATGCGATTGGCGAAACGTGATCTCCATTAGAATACAGGCAACAGCTGCGACACTGTCTATTATTACGTTATTCACACGAGCGACATGCATTTAAAGAGCCACGTTCATCGGTTCTGGATCTGTCGTCTGATTAAACATTCAGTTTTAAACCGTATGTGAATTCGTCTCAGGCACTCTGTGTGCGAAGGGGCGGCCTACGTGAGCGAGTGAGTGAGTGAGTGAGTGAGTGAGTCTGTGTGCGGATGTGAAAGCCTGTCTGCTGAGCTGAATTCAGTGATATTACAGTTTAATGTGTAATAAATGAACACCTTGCATATTGTTCCATTTGGACAGAGACTCACGTCTGCGTCTCTCAGCAAAGAACCATGAAAAAGAACGATCCGTACATCCAGTTCCTTTCGGTCCTTTCCCAGCCGCTGCCATCTACAGTAATGAAACGAGCAAAATAGAGACGTAACAAGAAAGACGTTGGTGCTATTAACGTTTCGATATCATTCTCTGAACATTTGCATTTCTCTTAAACACACGTTACGCCGCTGAAGGTTTCCCTGGGAAATAAATGTACATTTGTGCAGAGAGAGTTCTGCGGTTAGGCAGTGAAACAGCTTTTAAATGGAGTCAGCAGTTTTTTAAAGACTTATGTGTTGTTTTTTTTCCTGGACGATGATCGGGACGAGTTATTACAGACAATATCATGTGACCTACAGATTAGTTATTAATATTGAGGCTTAGTATCAAAAAAGTTTCAGCATATAAATCTTGTACACTGCTCAAAAAAATGAAGGAAACACTGAAATCAAGTGTGCAACACTGATTGTAAATCAGTTTCTCTTGCTGTTGTGCGAATGGAACAGACAACAGGTAGAAATGAGAGGCACTTAGCAAGACCCCCCCTATAAAGGAGAGC
>JAOUQT010049910.1:0-10835 GCA_025769995.1 Xyliphius kryptos
TGCTCTTACTGGTGCAATGTGCAATTAATGAAGATTGGACACCAGGCTTGTCCAATTTAGCCATGAAACCTCCCACATTAAAATGACAAGTGTTTCAGTTTCATTGTCTAACCCCCGTACATCTATAAACAAATTTTTTTTTGTTTTATGTCTTTGTATTTGCCAAAAACGATACAATCATTATCTGATAAATATTTTGAGTGTTTTGAGAATATGAAATAAAATTGCTCTTTTGCAGAATTGGACTCGAATCCGGACTTCCTTGTTGTGGGCCTACCCCACCGAGCTGCTGTCATTTCTCAGTAATTCTTATTAAATATATACATTTATTTTATATACTTAACATGTATAGTATATGAAAAGCCATGACATTTCATTTTACATCATCTTATTTCTGATATTTACCGCTTTTATGCACTGATGCCGGAGGCTTTTTAAACTTTTTTTTAAGCAGAAATATTGATTAAACAAAATAATTCCACATATTATGTAACCTGACTGCTGCCCTGTTACACTGCATTAATCCCCCCCCCCATCCTGCTTCCATTAGCTAATCAGAACCATCTCACTCTTCAACACACACACTCATTATCCCCTAATTATCTTTTCAATGGGTGTTGCACCAACTGTTCCGCATACCTGCAATGATTAGCAGCCTGGCACATACATCATATACTGTATTTAACAGATTCAGACCAAGTCTGTTTCCTTAAATAGTTTCTTCCTCTTATCATCTCAGGTTTTTTTTTCTTGCTACACTCACCCCTGGCTTGCTCATTAGAGATAATATTTACACTTGCCACTTTATTAGGTTTATGTATTCACTTGTTTAAACAAATTTCTACTCAGTCAATCACACGGCTGCAACTCAATGTGTTTAGGTACAAGTTGCATTTACCACCTCTACATACCTAAATGCATTAAGTTGCAGCTATGCGATTGTCTGATTAGAAAATTGTGTTAACAGGAAAGTGAACAAGTGCACCCTAATAAAATGGCCAGTGGGTGTACACTGTCTTAGTTAGAAGGAATGCAATGAAGTAAAAGTGTCAAAATTCCATATTTTATTCAGAATAGAACATGGATGACATGTTAAATGTTTAAACTGAGAAAATTTATCATTTAACGAGAAAACATGGTGATTTTAAATTTCGTGACAACAACACATCTCAAAAGAGTTGGGACAAAGCCATGTTTACCACTGTGAGACATCCCCTTCCTCTTTACAACAGTCTACAAACGTCTGGGAACTGAAGAGACAAGTTGCTCAAGTTGAAGGATAGGAATGCTAACTCCTTATTGTCTAATGTAGGATTCTATCTGCTCAACTGTCTTAGGTCTTTTTCATCTTACGTTTTATGATGTGCTAAATGTTTGATGGGTATGGGTGGAAGATCTGGCCAATTTAGTACCAGGTCCCTTATTCTATGCAGCCATGATTCTGTAATTAATGCAGTATGTGGTATGACATTGTCATGTTGGAAAATGCAAGGTCTTCTCTAAAAGACACCTTGTCTGGATGGAAGCATATGTTGCTCTAGAACTTGAATATACCCTTCAGCATTGATGTTGTCCTTCCAGATGTGTAAGCTGCCCATGCCAGACACACTAATGCAACCCCATACCATCAGAAATGCAGGCTTCTGAACTGAGTGCTAATAACAACTTGGGTCGTCCTTCTCCAATTTAGTCTGAATGACACGGCGTCCCCAATTTTCATAAAGAACTTTGGTCCAGAAAAGACATCTGAGTTTAAATACGGCTTCTTCTTTGAATTATAGAGATTTAGCTAGCAACTACAGATGGCACTGTAAATTGTGTTAACAAATAATGTTCTCTGGAAATATTCCTTAGCCCATTTTGTGATTTCCAATAAAGAAGTATGCCTGTATGTGATGCAGTGTCGTCTAAGGGCCCAAAGATCACGGACACCCAGTATGGTTTTCTGGCCTTGACCCTTATGCACAGAGATTCTTCCAGATTCTCTAAATGTTTAGATGATATTATGCAATGTAGATGATGTTATGTTCAAACTCTTTGCAATTTTACACTGTCCAACTCTTTTCTGAAATCGCCTTTCTATTTGTCGACATATAATTAGGGGGATCGGTGATCCTCTTCCCATCTCTACTACTTCAAGATGCTCTTTTTTATACCCAGTCATGTTAATGACCTAATGCCAATTGACCTAATGAATTGCAATAGCTTGTACCTTTAACTTTTCCAGCCTCTTATTGCCCTTTCCCAACTTTTTTGACATATGTTGCTGTCACAAAATTTCAAATGAGCCAATATTTGGCATGAAATTTCAAATGTCTCACCTTCGACAATTGATATCTTGTCGGTGTTCTATTATGAATACAATATCAGTTTTTGTAAATTATTACATTCTGTTTTTATTTACAGTTTGTACTTTGTCCCAACTTTTTTTGAATTGGGTTTGTATTTAATAAACAAAAATAAAGCATACACAGACTGGTATAAACGGGTCAGAAACATAGAGCACACATGCTAATTCTTAGAGGAACATTATCTAAAGTGTAAAGTAACATGTAATCAAGATACACAACACTCCAGCAACACAGTTTGTAGATGCATCTTTAGGGAAAAAAAATATTTGAAGTGCAAAATGTACAAATGTATGTCCACATAAATAATATATTTTAGCCATTTGCATGAAATTTTGTCCCAGGAATATAAACTCTTCTACAGTATAACATCTTTTGATGTTACAAGCTAATTTCATCTGTGCATTTAAAATAAATAAAATGAATACAAATATGAGAAATGACTATGAGTGAATATAAATATGAGAAATGACGATAAATGACTATAAATGAATATAAATATGAAAGCTAGTTGTTTTTATTTACAGTAAGTAAATAGTTATGTGTTAGAGCTGTAGTTGCAGCTCAAGGAATAAAAGATTGAGCCATCAGACACAGTCGGACCTGTCAGAAGTCTTCACTCTCTCACAGTGGGCTTTACTTATTGGAAACCTGCCACACATACGTACCTACGCTATGCAGGGCATTCGCCAAGAGCTGTAGAGTGTAGTCAACTTGTCAAAATAGGAAACGCATGTTTGGGTAAGATGGGTAAACAAAAATGGTGATCTAAAGATACTTCTTTAAGGAGAAAAAGAAGTATGACAGTACTAAGGGAAGCTTGAATTGAACCATTTTTTTGGTTTACCATCAGTATGGAATCGTTATGGCTGTATGGGTTTCTACCAGGTTCTACAGTTTCTTCCCATCTCCCAAATGCTGGTGATGGAGAGATATTTTTTGCCTAGTGTTATGTGCATCGTGTGTGATCTGAATATAACTGGTAGAAGAGAAAATATGGAATAGGGTGGCACTAAATCAGATTGGATAGGAGAGTTTTTTAGTCATGTATAAGCTTGATAGATGTGGTTTCAGAAACAAAAACAACCCGAGGAATTCAAATCGGCTGTTATTCGACCACTCAAACCACATTCAGAGGTGACTATGTCACAACTGTATCATCAATGCAAATGGGTCTTAAAAGATCTTAGACAACAATGAAGGACCAATAAAATGGGTTGCTGCATAAAATTCAATGATTGCATAATGATGTACAAATCTCTCTGCCACTGATACAAAGAAAAAAATCAAAAATTTCTTTTACAGCATATTTTGTCTCATATTTCGTTCTTCTACGTGTTTTTAGCAGTTCACAAATTAAATGTTTGAAACTGTGCAAACTAAATGAGATACTGGAGATGGACATTTATACCTGAAATATGCTTTGAATGTCTAAAGTCTAAATTCTGTACAAAAACTATAGATTTATACAAAATGCTAGGTATGCTAAGTAATGCTAGGTATGCATCATGGATGTGTACTTGTGATGTGATCACTTAGGACGCATCTTAAAGCCCTAGGTTGTAAAGCAGATGAATACATGTGCCCAGCAAATACACAAGCGTCCACAATAACATGGTTACTGAAGATAAAGGAATAAAAGTATGAATGCTCTTATAATGTTTTCACAGGCAGAATATGGTTGTCTGAACACATCAGGAGAGAGTATAGTCTGTTATGTGTCCCCTGTGGAGCATAGACAGCCTGTAGATGGACTGTTTTTGCCCCTCAGATTTTAGGGACTAAAAGCCTTGAGTTTAACATTCTGAACACACCACCACACCTACTGTACATGAGTGCCTTTCCTTCCTGATACACACATTCCATACGAATAAACCAAGTAAAAATGTTCCATTTCCAAACAAATCCCAGTTCTTCTACTGGCTTCCTGGTCCTTATATAATGGTCATTAGACTAAATACAATCTTGTCCTTGTATTCTATTATAATTTTATTTTGTATTTTATAATAATTTTATTAAAGTCCCCCAGGTAAACTCATTCCTAGTATCTTTCCACAAATAAAAGACACCTTGACAAGCAGAACTGATGCATTCAAGGAAGAAGCGGGCCACACACATGCATCTATACTAAAAACTCCATTCCATCACCAGAGATTTGATAAACTGCCGTCACTGTGTTCTCCACTGGGTGCACTGTCTCCCAGGAGGCTCCCACAATACAATAGAGAGAGAGAGAGAGAGAGAGAGAGAGGGAGAGAGAATAAGAGAGAAGGACATTTTCTTCCTATTTCTTCCCATTTTTTTTGCAAAAAAAAGGTGTGTACCACTGGGAACCTGCCCATCAGTGGACCCAGAGAAAATGATGGCAGTTAAGAATAAGGTGAATACAAAGTCATATATAAAGGATGGACCTGGATGTTTAAACAAAGTGGTTTAAGAAATCTGGAAAAATCGCTTTGGGTCAATCTTTTTTTTAAGAACTTGTAAAGTACATGAGTAAAACATATTTTGTAAAATAATTAATATAATTCCTAATGCAAAATTCTATAAATTAATTATTGATAATGAATGAACGAATTAATTTAAGGTAGGCACATGCGATTCAAACTGATCTGTAGATTTATTATAATTTATAACCTTAAAATAAACATAGACATACATTGGTTATATACATCTCGGTTGGAATTTTAGTGGTTTTGCCACAAAGCCTTTTCATTGTCTCCTTTTCAGGTGAGAGGTTTAGATTGTTGCTCGGTGAATGTGAAGTAGGTCTCTGGAGTGCATTCACTTCTGTTAAAATCCTGCCTATAACACTGCTCCCTCAGGGAGCTATAGTTATTGCCCTGTACAGTCTGTATGTATCTCCTTGGTGAGAGAGAATATCACTAGTACAATGGGAATAGAGAGACACACTGTTCAAGGATAACTGTTGCATTTGTTTTGAAATTCTTATATTTTACATGAGAAGAACACGAGAATAGATGCTCTTCTGTTCATTAGCAGTTCTTATTTTTCATTGCATTGTCTGATTTGCTTATCCAAAGAGAAAGGTCTTGGAGCATGCTGTAAAATTTCAGGGTGATACATTATGTGATGGCGAGTGCATACGTTACGAGTTACCTAATAGAGGTGTTAAAAGTCTGACATAGGAGTAATTATGCTGATGGCAGTTTAATGTAGGGGAATGTATGCTGTATTTCCTTATGCTCCATGAAGCTGTATATACTGTATTTTACTATAATTGGCACTAAGCATCCTCTTTCTCGCTACATGATGCCAGCTTATGTCAAGTTGGACATATTTCACCTGCATACTGTATAATGCCATCTATCACAATCATGCCAAGAACCAATTCCCTGTTTCATTCTATAACCTACATCCATGCACCTGCTCCCACAGATGCCAAGTGAACATTAAGCAGCATTTATGTTTGCAGAATTGCTGCAATGCTTACACCACATGACATGTATCTTATAAAATCTGTTTGCGCTGTGCGCACAACATGATGGATTTGAGGAAAACCTTGTGTTGTACACCATATTTTACATAGTGAGAGACTCACTAAAGCACATCTCATCTGCAAATCCGGATGTCATCTCAGCTGTGCATTATTTAATGTGTCAAGAACAACTGGAAGTGATAATATAAGAATTGTATAAAAACTATATTAGGAGCCTGGGAGTAAACAGAAGAGAATGGAATAGAAACATCCGCAATCTGCGACCAACAAAAAACTCAAAAGTAAATAATTTCATTGAGACATTTTCTGGGACACTCAAGGGACAGTACTGGCAGGAAAAACAGTATAACAATCAACAGTACTCATTACAGTGAGATCTCAATGTTCAGACAAAATGCATAGGATTTCATTCCAGCATTGTTGTGTTTTTGCATAAAAATGCATGTCTACAGAATGCAACCCACATTGTTTTTACACTCTCTACACTCATATTTTAGGTTGTTAACGCCCCACCAAATTCTCACCAGTGTGTTCCCCTAAAAGAAGCCCCACAAAGTTAAAGATTCACATCTGATGAAGAGGTGAAGACAGCAGTGAATTATTATTAATATGAAAGCTTTTTGACATATGGACATAGTTTATTGAAATGCAATGAGATTATGTTGAAAAAATTAAAATACAATCTATAAACAGGTTGCTATTTACCCTTTGTTGAAAATATCAATATGTTAAGAATTGTTAAGAATAGATTATTGTTTATTGTCTAACATCATTTTCAGCGTCAGTGGCTATTTCATGATATGAACAAGGTTATATACAAAGTACATGGACAATTTGGCATCTCCAATTCAACAAGCATGCATGTCTTTGGACTGTGGGAGTGAACTGGAGCACCCGGACAAAACCCACAAAAACATGTTCCTCTAGCCACTGTGCCATCATGATGCTCTTATAAATTGATTATTAACATACAGGCAGTAAGGACTGTCTAGTCAGCAAAGAAAGCAAAGACACAGGGCAAAGTCATTGCAGATTATATACTGTGCACCATGAGGTGTCATTTCATGCCATGTTTTTAGTCTTTCTATAAATCATTTGAATTAAATTACATTAAATTTTATATTTATATACAGATTTTTACAATGGAACACAAATCAGGAAATTTAAATAAGTTAGGAGCAAGCCGGAAGATAAAAATGGAAAAGTAAAGCTTCCTGAGATGATAAGAGAAAGAAACCATGAGAGGAGCCAAGCTTATAAGGAAATCCCATCCTCAACTGGATGATAACAGATTAAACAATCTATAAAAATATTATGTACAAAGAGTCTGTAAGTTGACCAATACAATGGATCAGTTAGTTGCAAGAAATGAGGTCAGGATCCGCACTCTCTCTCTGAAGTACTGTTTGTACCTCAGCGGAAAAAGAGAAATAACAGAATAAGAAATGATTAGACATGATCACTGTGAGAGAGAACTTAATGAAAGAACTGTGGAATGTGTTAGAGTACCAACTCTACTAAGACTATCAATAACAACATAAAAAAAAGAGAGATCCAGATGGAACACAGAATTGAGAGCTACCTGAGACATAAATACATACAAACATCTCAGTTTGCAAAACGCTCTAGTGTCCATGAACCTTGCAGGTCTGTTCCTTCACCTAAGAGGAACAATGCTTGACTAAACAAAAATGTCTTAAGCCGAGACTTAAACAATAATTGGAAGACTGTTCCATAACTACGGGCTTTGTAAGAATAAGCTGAGCTACCCGCTGTAACTTTTATTCATCTAGGAACCTGCAAATAGCCTGCACCTTTTAAAGAGCCTGCACACTTCATTTGTATATGAAGTGTCATTTAATTACTTAGAGAAGCAATATTACCATGTGTTTTTATCATTTTCCTTATCTTTCCACACTAATGGATCTGCTATGCTGATTTTCGACTTCCTCTCTCACTCTCAATGGCTCACAGGCTAGCTCCCAAACTAAGAAAATCACACTACACCAGCAGTTATCACAGGCTCAGGCAGCAATTTATTACCAAGCTCAGTGCATGTGGTTGTTACGGCCCCAAAATGAGTCTGAGAGTTGAAGCACAGGGCTAGCACTCAGTATACATATATTCTTTACCTCAATCCCATCATATCATTCTCAGGTCAACTATTCTACGGTCTCTAACTGTTATGCTCTTTCGTACAGCTTTCATTAGATGCATCCATAAAAAGTAAAAAAAGGACCCTAATAGTGCACCCTGACTCATTCAGAATTTGACAAAAAAACACTGAAGAGCTATAGAATGGTCTGCCTTTTCAAAAGATGCTTAAAGAAATTGATCAAAATTCTATGATTATGTATGAATAATCTCTCTGTTGATCTGCCCCTGTCTATTTTGGCCTGTGATAAAATTAAATAATAGACTATTTCTAGCAGACTGGCCGTCTTTGTTCAGGAGGATTAAGGAGCATTTTATCATATCAATTCGGGTACCTCTTATCTCTAAATCAATGCTACTGGCTCACAGAAACAAAAAATGTGTATACACACCAAATGACAGTAAGCGCCAAAAATAGATGCAGAGTTTTTAAACCTTACTCAATTTTGCATATTCACCACAAGTGAAGTACAAGTTCTTAAGAGAACAGGTCTACCTGCAATAATAAAGTATTATTAGCCATTTCTTCATAGTTTTTGACCATTTTACATTTTTTTATCCTTGTTTTTAGACACATAAAAGGTGTACTCAATAATTAAAACAAATAAAATAAAATACACCAAACAATAAATTGATTAAGACCACATTAATAATTAATAATGAGACTTAATTAATAAGACTTAATAAGTACAATTAATTCACACAGATTTTAAAATGTACTTGAACATTCTCCATATCCATGACGACACATATCGGCTTCAGCAGCTATGCGAGTTTACCTTGCTAGTTTGACGCTAGCATATGGTGTGGTACTGAAACAGCCCACGAGTGTAGCAGTTGCTGAAACACTGACGTCATACCATCGGGCTCCAACTTTGTGTTCATATATAAAAGATCACTTTGTTTACACATAGCTGGTAAATTCTGCCTTTTGCTGTGCAGTGAACAGATCAACACCTTATTTATGGCCAGTTGTGATCTAACCACCAATAAGTGGAACTCTATCAGTGATCATGCGGTATCTCACCTGTGTTTCTTATCCAGTGATCGGATAGTGTAAATAGACATATCCAGCAACCAAATAAATTTGAACGCAGGTGCAGAAATCAATAAGATCATTCATTGATTGATCAATACAAGATGTTTGATATACTGTAGTAAAACAAACTGCTCAGTTACATAGTTAGCTAAAGTGCTAGGAGTTAGACTATTGAAAAATACAATGAACATCTGGGTTAATTATTGGAAAATGAATCAAAACTCGAAAAAGATGGCTCTTTTAGAAGTGATTGATGTAGTTGGTATGTGGTGTATGGATTACATATTTGTGGTAAACTGAGAGGAGTTTATGTTAGTTATTGATGCAGACATGACAAAGCTAGCAAGCTAAGTCAAATATTGCTACTGTATGTATTTTAAAAAAGAACTGACTAAATATTACCACAAATTTCTTTGAACCAAACTAGCTAACAAGTCAGCTAGGGAGTTCCTTTATAGCAGTCAGCTAACTGGTCTTTCACTTCAGACATTTTTGGCTTAATCTCTAGCAGAATAAATTGCCCTCAGGCTCAATTGTTGTTGAGGGGGTGTACGCTTTGAACTATAATAGTGGTAGGTGCAAAAGAGGCAATACATTTGTCAAGTCTGAGGTTAATCTCTTCCACCATCGGAAGACCAAATTAAAGAATAAACACAGAATGTGTAAAGGTTTTACTTTCTTTAATCAGGCACCATTGGATGTTCAAAAGGATTATTTTCTTTCCACTTCAAACCACTTGTTAAGATGACTCTGCTGAGCTGCTGAGTCTCTATGTGTTCAGCATGTCACAGTTCCTCCTATTTTTTAATAGCTCTAAAAAACCATTTCCTTTTAATGAGATTGAGAAAAGTAAATGGCTGCAGTTGATAAGGTGATTCGGTAAACCAGTGTGTAGCTACCAGGCTCTAATATTAGAGAGCTAGGTAACATAGCTAACATTAGTGCATTCATTCATTTCCTATACCTGTTTAATCCTAGTTTAGAGTCATGGGGAAACTCTGGGTGTGAGAGCAGGAACAATACTAGACAGTGTGCCAGTCCATCCTAGAGTGCACACACACAATCTCTCACACACTAATGGAAATTTAGACACAGCAATTAACCTATCATGCATTTCTTAAAAATATGAGAGGAAACTGGAGCAACCAGAGAAAACCCGGGAGAACATGCAAAGTCCACACCGAAATTTCCCAAGAAATTTCGCCCCACCCGGGGCCCGAACACGGAATCTTCTTGCTGCGAGGTCACAGCACTGTGCCATCGTGCCGCCCTAACGTTAGAGCACCCTGGCAATATTTGTCTAAATAAAGTTAAATATAGAATGAATATAAAACAGCTATTAGAAATCAGAAGGAGTAGCACAGTGGCGCCAGTGTCTTCCCCATGATTGTTTAGCCTACTGAACCAAACTAGGGGACTATTTAAACACTTAGGAAAACTTTGCAGGTGTTTTGTGTTAAATATTCTAATTTTCTAGGATAATGATTTGGGTTTTCATTGGCTGTAAGCAATAATCATCAACATTGACAGAAATAAACACTTAAAACACTGCATTTCACTGTTTATATTGAATTACTGAAATAAATTAACTGTTTGATTATATTCCAATTTAATGAGATGTACCTGTATTTTGTAATTTATTGTCATTATCTTTCATCCACATCACTATAATGACTTTTAAGGTGAGCTGGTTTAATATTTCTGATTGCAACTGTATATATAACCGTGATGCTGTTATTTTGGTTCTGATAATGATGCACATGACGCTCTGGAGTATCATCCAAATATGAATGAATGAGATACTTTATAACAGTTTCCTGATCCTCCATGACAG